>JANTBZ010045155.1:0-11504 GCA_024741255.1 Exechia fusca
CAATATTCAAAATCATCAGAATGCCGATAATTTAATAATTGGCCTATCAATTGTTGTCTTATTTTAGCCGTGTTCGGCTCTTAGTGACTGTTATCAATTTTGCAAGGGTTAGCGCCAAATACTTTTCGAAGGTGATCTTGACATTTCAGAATCGCTGAAATTAGGCTATCTGCCTATAATGAGACTACGTAGAGGAACCGAACAAGTTTTATCAGAAAGTTTGTGTTTTCATCACTTTTCACGAGACTTAGTGAACCATGTAGTAATATTAAAATCAAACTCTTTGCCTGCATCAAAATGCACGTGCGATGTATCTGCACGCCAGTGTACATTTGCGAGAAAAAACTGCACTGTTTTGAAGCGCCTACGAACGTGCATCGCACAGACAGCAATTCATTCACATGTTGTGCAACGCGCAGAGAGTTCTGAAAGTTGTGTCGTCGTCATCGTCGACGAGTGTTACTGTGCGAGACTGCTACTGCGACGACAAACCACTCGCTCGAGTGTTTTCCCCAAATCCACAAGCGAGGCTCGACTATATTATCCTACATGTATGTATGTGCTGCGTTGTGTCTGCCCGAACGGGCGGCGAAAAACGGGGCCTTTATATGGCTTTTGTCTGGCTGTGTCTGACACGGCGCTCGCGACGTCACAGCGACATCTGAGCGCACATTCTTTTGTCTGCGCGCGCTCGTGCCGTATGGATTTCAGCAGCAGCAGCGCAGAAATGTCGCCGCTGCCGACACTTGCGAAATGTTTCTGGTTTATCCTCGCCGTGCAACCCTCGTGCCACTCGTGCACATAAATCCAGGCCGTCTGACGTCTGCAGCATAACCCCGATGCGCGAGCAATCGCGAGCGCGACATGTGAGTGTGAAGTGCAGCGTTATCGATTTTTGTTCTGCCTGCAACACTTCTTGGAGAGCTCCCCGGCGATCAATCGAAGTCGCGATATGTGTGTCGAGTCGCGTTGAGTTGTAATGAGGTCCGGCCCATCTCAACACGTAATAAATAATACCGCACTCACACCCAGAGCATAAAGCATAAAAACCAGAAATCACTCTGCACTTCGACCTGCCCCCGAGACGAGCGCGCTCGAGCACATCAATAACGCACGCGTTCGCACGCGCTTGCACGCACGCACGTATGCGAAGAAGCAGAAGATCAGCGAACTGAGACAGAGGCCAGATGGTGCGGTTGCATGCGTACGCGCATGCTACAAATAATACGCAACATTAGGCGCACAGGTCGTTAGAGGGGTCTGTTTGTGTGTGTGTGCGTGCGTGCTGAATGCCGTTTCTAATTAGTTCTCGCACACATGCGACGACAGGCATGTGAAACTGACGGAGAGCATGTTGTGAATGTGTTAATACGCAGAACGCAACGCCCAAAAGCCCAGAAATCGACAGTGAGAGAAAGAGCGCGGGAGCTGAACGAGCTGGCACCCGACATATGCCCGGACCAGGGTCCGGGTAATAATGCATAGTTTCGCCGAACATGATGACATAATTTATTGATGATCTTTTTTCCCCGTCCGTTCACGTTGCACGTCGGTATTTGTGTGTGTGTTGGCGTTAGCCGAACAACCGCACCAGACACCAGCAGAGCATTTGGGTTTTACGCCGGATGAATTTGACACCCAGTGTAAATACACAAATAATGTAGGCAGCGCGCGGGTTCGGGGCGTGTGCAAAGTTCAAGCCAAAAAGTGTTTTTCTCCATATGAACTGAAATGCCATTCATCATTCGGTGGCATGCGCGAGCGCACACGCGGAAGCCGGC
Organism: Exechia fusca; assembly: GCA_024741255.1. Taxonomy (NCBI): domain Eukaryota; kingdom Metazoa; phylum Arthropoda; class Insecta; order Diptera; family Mycetophilidae; genus Exechia; species Exechia fusca. Next base: position 1,782 of record JANTBZ010045155.1, read on the forward strand.
GGCCGGCGACACTACAGAGTACACTACCTCGCACACCAGCGCGCACATCACCATGGCCCGGAACTTCAGGTTCCAAAAAAGTATGTTTTGAGACCCTAAAATAATGGCTGATAAAGTGAAAAGGAGTCTAAAAACATGGAAATGAGTCCAAAAACCATGATTTCTCAATGATATTTTGAGGAATAAAACGAAAAAGATCGTGAAAATGATACTCGTTCCTATTTCCGCGCTAGACTATATTTGATTCGACAATGTTTTGTCACATACGCGTAGGGTGAAATAAAGTAAGGTTCATTTGAATCGGACAGGACAAGAGGAATAATATTGATTTCCTCCTAACTTCCGGGTCTTGCACATCACACAACATATGCGAGCGCGCGAAAAGAGTCTACATGTTTATATGTGTGTGTGTGTGCGACGAGTGTCGGAATGTGAGGCGCACACATTTTTCATTGCACGTCGTCGAGTCTCGAGTGTATTATGGTCGTGTGTAGTATGATGTATGTGTTTGGGTGGTTTTTTCACGGCGTTGGAAAAAATGGTAAATATTATGGTGATGCGATTTAATGAGAACAATATTCGAGAAAAATATCCAATAGCTGCGAAGCGGAATGAGGAATGTGAGTGTGCATGTGAATGACTGGCATGCGCTGGTAATTGCTGTGCGCTCATCGTCCGGACCAACAAGCGACCGACACAAATCGTAAGTGCATTTTATGAGCGTATAATCGCGGCGTGTGCGTGTGTGTGCCTGTCGGACGAGTGTCTTCTATACTTCGCACGTCAGGCACATGTGAGTGTGTGACAGGCAGACATGAAGCTATTCGGCATGGTAATCAAACGAAAACGGGCCCAACATTCCATCGCGTGTGCCTTACGCGTCTCTTAAATATGGAATGAATTAGCAACTGCACACGCTCACCAGTGCTGTTTGATAAATCCTCACACAGCGGAAGTCGAAAACATATCACACAAATTAAGCGGACCAAAAACACAACAAGTTGCGAGCATTGCTCGTCCCGTGGATTGGTTTTTTTCTCCAGTAGGTCCCCGACTGAGAGTTCACTTGAAGGTTCGTTAAATTTTCATAACAATCGATAAGAAAAAAGGTTGAGTACATCATTACCATTAATAATAAATTATTACCAGCATACCTAAAAATATTATCAACTCAAGAATTCAATATTCATCCAACATAGTCAAAGCCTACCATTAACAGATCTCTAAACAACGTGTAACATTTCAAAAATGTTTATTTCGAACTGTTCCTAACAAGTGATAAAGTGGTCCTGAAGTCCGATATGTAGTCATTATCGGTAGACATGTTTAGAAAATATGATGCTGGTAGTAATAAATAATCTATTGAAAATTGTTCATGGATCACGTTTCAGGGTGCATTGTGAATTTACGTTGTTTTTATTCACGGATGTCAAACATTGGGGTAGTGCGTATTATTAGTTCGATTTTTATTTGTATAATAATAAAGTAATTTCGAACGTGATTTGTATGTAAAATATAAAAATAAAACGGCTCATCGAACAGGGCTCCACATGTGTATGTCGTTTATTTGAGTGCGCACGTTCATATTGGTGAGTCGACAGCGGCGGCGGCGCTGGTGACGCTGATGTTCGCGTACGCGTGACCGCATTCTCAAAGAGTTTCGCAAATCAACGCATTCACCAGAGCGTGCGGTGCTGGCGTGCGGGTTCGCCCGCACACACTCAAACGTGCAACGTACCGGCGTGCATTTACGATCGCCCGGTATAATTCTGTCAACATAATAAAAGTGTCAACGCAAATGGCACTAACACGACGCACGGTGCCAGAGTGTGTGCACGCACACGAGGAAATTGCGCACACGGCCGCAAGCGAGCGCACCGCAATCACCCGCACACATTCACACATACATACATACTAGTAGGTATACATTTAATGTTGATTCACAATAATAGCGTCAGGCACTTTGAAGTGTTCCAGTGCAAAGCGGCCCGCACGTTTATGCGTGGGACGCAGCGTGCTTGCCAATCGTGCGGTTCGCGTCCGCTCCCAAATAAAGGGTTGCACAATAAGGATGGCATTTTTCGTTGAAACAGCAGTGATCCAGGGCGTTGAAAAAGTTGAAAGTGTACAATGTATTGGTTGCGTGGAACGATTGATATTTTTTAGAGCAACGGAAATCAAATTGAGATCATTGCCTCTTTACTCCGAGAACCAATTACAGTCTAGAACAGACAGTTCTCGAGGCGTTATTGCTAACATAAACAACTCAAACCATGTAAAAGGAAATATATTTGTTTATGCTTGACACCATGTTTGAGAATAAGCTATACCTGAACACGGCCTTTCCGGTTCTGCATGGAGAACAAATTACAAGCATTTTTTTTGCCAATTCTCCCGAAGATTTGAAGACAATCTGGTTCATTTGAGTGTTCACACATTGTTCTAAGTCGGACCAGTCAAAAGTAAAAGGCTCTCTTCCAAACACGGAATCCAGATATTTTAATGGGGAGTGAAATTTCGTTCTCTGTATGAAACACATAACTGTTCACTGGATTGACCTAGAACAATGTGTGGATACTCAAATGACTAATCGCACTTAGGGTACCTATAAGTTCTTGTTTTCATGCAAATATGTTTCTAAGCCTCATAGAAAACGATGGAATTAACAATATGAATAACAAAGAAAACCGTTGTAAATTGTATGGTTACATTTTTAATGGAACGTTTTCTATCGCAGGTTCCCAGCAAAAGGTCGACCATTTCGTGAGTATGAGACAAGATAGCAATATTTTTTGATAAACAGCTCAACATGAGCTCTATCAATAACGAAAAGATTTGGCCCATTATATGGACAGATATTATGAGCATTGGAGCCTCAAAGGTACAACATAGGGGGGACGGGGCATTGTTGCGCACTTTTATGAAAAGATGAATATCTCCGGTCCCAGGCCGAAAATCGAATTAATTTAAAAAAACAAATTATTTGTAACTACAATGCGCCACTTTTTCAAGAAGTAACATATATTGGTTGTCTATAAAAAAAGATACAGCCAATGTAAAAATCGTCAAAATCGCGGACATGCGAAAACGCACGGGGCAAACTTGCACTATTAACAACACACTTGCACTATATGCGTTAATGTGTTCGAAATGATAAAACATTGTGAAAATAAATGATAAAACATTGTGAATACGCTCGTCAAGCGTATTCACGACAGTGCTAGGCATGCATAATTGCATAATGAACGCAGTCTGTGCATGGTTTATATGGTTGCGCAAGTTTGCCTCGAGGTACCAATTCTCCTTCGAATTGTAATATCTTTCGAGGTAAGAATGTTATGCAAATAATTTTAAATTTCTCAATTTTTTAAAACAACTTTTACTATGAAAAAAGTGATGTTACGTGAGTAGAAAAATACGTAACGCTTGTACCCAAAAACACAGTTTTCACTGTGCAGTGCCTGATAGATTTCACAAAGATTTTTTTTATAGATTTAAATTAGGTTCGTAATATTCCAGAACTAATGTTTAAAGTTCGTTTCATTCTGTCTATCCGTCCTCCCCTATATGCTTGTTAACATATTAATTGAACTGACTGTATGTGTTACATTGGGAATCAAACTGTCATACTTCTTTGTAACAAGGATTCACATCTGTTAGAAGTGGCCAGGCCTCAAATGATTTAACCGTTCAGACATCACGAATTCGTCAGCTAATGATGCTGCTGATAAACCACTTTAAATCCCCGTAATGAGATATCAAGTTATACATTTAATATGACTTCTGTTAATCCGCTGTGTCAGCCAACGCTGCAACAAAGAAGAGCAAAAAAATCAGTGCTCCAACTGTTGAGCAGTCTTACTTAGGACGAAGCAAGCTCTACTCTGGTTTCCGCAACAGTATTATCTTGCAGTATTTATGCTACTTTTTCACTCGTCTTCCATGTCGGTGTATGTGTGTATGTGTGTGTGTGTGTTTTGTGTCCCGCGGGGCACAAACGCGAGACTCGAGCGTTTTTTCTGCCATCGCCGCCGCCTCGTCGTTGTTCCACAAATGCGTGCGCGTATGCGCATATCATTTACACGCTTGCACCGACCGAGAGCAGCGGCAGACACGACTCCGGGAGGAATTCGCTCGCTCGCGTGTGCGCGCACCTTTGAACTTGTTGAACGGAACGGAGATCTCTGGAGTGGTGGCCAATCATTCGCAGAGAATCCGAGTGGCGGCGGCGGCGGCGCAACGGCTGAGCGCGAATTCATAAACTGTGTTGAAGAGCGCCAGGCGTTTACTGAAGTCATATACAAATACAACCAGACTGTAGACAAATAGTTTCAGGAGAAAATTAATTAAATTCATTATTATTATTTGCATTTTTGAAAATATACAACAAATATCTTTCATGATTATACACAAATTAAAATGTGATTGAGCAAAACTAGCTGGATGGATTACATTGAAACTTTGTAGGTGGCAGTAATGCTAATTTACGCATAGAAAATCATTCGATACATTTCGTGTAGAAAATGCTGGGAAATGTAAAAAACTATATAGAAAATCAATGCGAATTTTATACTCGATACAAAATTGTCTACGTCATTTTTACACATGTATGGAATGGCCAATTTTCTACATGCACATTTCTAGTAAGTGGTTGAGGATGATCTTTAACCCTTTTTCAACCGTATTTTCTATTCTTATTAGTTGCTGATACATATGGATGTACAAACTCGAGATGATTCTTTGATATCTCAGCAGATGGTGAAAAATTCAAATAATGCTGAATGAATAAGTTATTCAGTGAGTGCGAACTATTTTGTTCCAAGTCCGTGCAAAAATATTTAAAAAAACAACACATACAATACATTTTTGTGGCTGAAATTTTAAGATTTTAGCACTTGCTGCCCAAGAGACAGATCTCATATTACGATGAACTTATAGTGGATGAAATGATACACAAGCATAGTCAATTACATTTCCAACATTTAACATGTGATAAAAACGTAATAAAAGTGCTTGCAAATCGAGAGCATTTTATGGCAAATTCTAGATGAAAACATAGAAAACGGATTGTATCATCCGTTTTCTATGTTGAACATATGAACATTCAGATGCAACATCAAGGAAATAAAAAAGTTATAGTTCGTGAAAATCTATGGCTGGATATAAAATTTATAGTCATTCATGATCGACGAATGAATTGAACAATAACGAACAAGAAAAGTGTAGTTTCATAGAAATCTGTATCAGGAAAACAAAGTTATAGTCATTCTAATGTAGATATGAGAATTTGTTTTTGTATGGGGCCGCGTGAGCCCTAGGGTTGCTCGATTTAGGCTTTTGTGTCTGATCCTGAGGCCTGACACCGCAAAAAAGGCAAAATAAATCGAGAAACACATTATGTTCTTAATATTGATTAGAATTTTTGGCACTTTATTGGAGTTTGCAACTTGCTTCAAAATTGATGTTCCTAGGCTTAAAAGTTGTGAAATTATCTCAGAATTACTAGAACAATATTTTTAATATTTTTCCACAATATCCTGTTGTCAATCACGTCGATTCTTGGAATGCATGCACAAGCACCTTTAAGAGTAAACTTTTGGAGACAAGGTGGCGGCTAACAAGGTCAAATAAGGTTCATAATATTGGTCGTGATTTTCTGGTATTCATGAAATCACCTTGTATCTGATCAAGCTGTTTCTGACAGCTATACTTGTCGATCGAACAATTCAGGTTCGGACACAAAAAGCCTAAAACGACCCAGTCTAGTGAGCACTGCTCCATACAAGAAATGCGTAGATGCCGTCATACCCTTATTTAAATTACAATATTACTGTTTCCCTGCGATAGATGTTCATGTTCGTTATTGTTCAATTCATCTGTCGAACATGTATTTTCGTTGTATCCTGTCCGTTTTTAGAATTATATTTGTGGATTTGTTTCTAGATTTTCATAAAATAATTTAATTTTAAAATCATATTCAATGACCTTAGATTCTGTATCTAAAATGTTCAGGCAGTACTTATTTAGTCTCTACTTTTATCTTTCATTCATTTTCGAAGAGGCAAATTGGGCTATCAATATTCTACTCCGATGCGATCATATTCAACGAAGATACAGCTATTCGAAGAAAAAAACGTGTATTCCGTGATCCTTTGTGATCATTGATCATTGAGTGTATTTTTTCTATTTGAATTTTTCTATAAGTCTGAATACAAGCGATGGACGTCAGCGACAACGGAAACACTCGCCGGGCAATCGTAAATTATGCACGGCCAAATCACTGAATCATTGAATCATCCACTGGCTCCTCCAAGAGTCGCGCGCGTGCCTCGTCGATTAACAGCGGCTCGGCTCGGTATTTCATTGCACGTAATGCTCTTTAAAAGACGTTAATTTGGCACCGGCAAAAATCGCCCTCGCTGTGTGTGTATGTTCTTTTAATGCCGGAGCGGAGGAAAATTGAGAAGGTGGGGTGGGGACGCAACCAGCACGAGTCCAAAAAAGCCAACGGCATCGTCGTCGCTATGTGCCATGCGTGTAAATTATGCATGCGTGCTCTACTCGTGTTCCTGATGATGTTACACATGTTAGACACGACGCCATGCATGCGCCCAGCAATGGAAATATAATATTGTGTGTAATGTGCTCAGCAGGTTGGCCTTTTGGCTTCTAGGAGTATGAAGTGCGAGTGCGTATGCTTCGCATGCCCGAGGGCATCAATTCGAGGCAGACGGTTTTTTTGGTGAGTCAGTCGCTCGCTGATCATGTGGGAGGTGGGAGCATCGCAGAGCGATGAATGATTGCAACAAGTGTTGGAGGAGGACTGAACGGTGGCTGTGACTTTTGAAGATATTTGAATATAGAGAGAGGTTTTGTTTAACTAAAGATTGCATGATACGAGGTGTTTGACCCCAGAAATTGAATCAATATGAAACAATATGGTTGATCGTGATACAATATTCAATATTTTATCCATTTAATCACTCCTTGCAGAATGTAGTTGCATGCAAAATATTTGGTTCGAAATAGGCAATCTAACAAATGTTGGTCTCCAAATTGAACTGCTAGGGCTTGGTTTGAACTGGTTGGGCTAGAATTTGAATTGATTTTGCTTTAGTAATGTTGATAATACCGTTGAAAACGTTTTGCATTTTCAGAATGATAACTGCAACTGGATAAAATTATTTTATTGACGTGTAATTAAATATCATACATTTCGTTCAATACAATTTAGATACATATACATATGATTGGCAAGAACATCTTCTTTGTGCACTTATGTGAGTAATTTCGCATGTATTATTCTCGCCTACAATCAGTCAAAACTTTTCGATCATGTTATTTTATTCAATTTGTCATTCTTTTCAAGTCTTCTTAATCATTGTTATTATTCGACATTTCTATGTTTTTCGAGCATCTTATGATGATGCCAAAATATAAAACCATCACAATTAACTTAGAGCCAATCGAAATCTATGAAAATAAAAAGAGCTGAAAAATTAATGCAAATATTATGTTCAGTGTCAAATAAGACAATAACAGTAGGGCTGGAAAAATCGTATCGTTTGGTAGTAAAACACACATTTTTTATGAAATTATATTTGAATTATCAACATAGTTTTATTGAAGGACGAAACACCGAAAATGACAATCGTACAACTTTTCTATGCCCTTCGTATAGGACTTTTACTTGCTTCATTGAAGATATGTATTTTTTCAGCGATCATTTTTTCATTGGTGCTAAGGCTCTACCCAGCGATCATTATTTATGTGTCTGAAAACATAAAATATTCACAAAGGGGCATATCCGGATAATACCGTAATGGGGCTACAATTCATAGCTATTTCGTCGAATTTGGGCATAAACATACTTGTTATTCATGTTGGATGATTTTGAGTTCGCGCGGCAGACATTTAAGTAAGAGCTTTCGCATGACAAAAAACATATCTCAGAAATGTCCAAACATTTTTTAAATATCTCTAGGGTATCAGAAATTTCCACCAACCGTTCTTTTTTATCTTCCGAAATTCATTTAAGGCTTTTCTCTATGTTGTCGTCGGTAATTGCAACATAAAAAAAAGAATCCCGAATACTATTTTTTAGCTGGGTCGAAATCGAAATAACACTTTCTGTTCATGTATTGGCTTTGGCCGCCATTTGTTCCATTAGAAAACAGTGCTTTAACAAGGAAGAAATACGACAATCCCATTTTCATCGTAATGACAAAAGTTTCTTCAATCAAATTTAAATATCGAACGAACCAAAAGTCCTATCGATGTTTAATTTTGTATATCGTCCTTCAATGGAACATTGTTGATTATTCACAAATAATTTTATCAGAAATATGTGTCATACTATCAAACGATACGATTTTTCCAGCCCGCCTGTTTTGAAATTTTCTCAATATTTTACACACAATAATTGTCGGGAATCTTAATTATCCAATCATTCAAAGTCTAGTGTCACGGCCAATGGCCGAATAGAGGTGTTTTAAACTTTAAACCCCGCAGTAGTTGTATGATGCCAACGCCAACTGCCCCCCTCCATAAACATGCCTTATTTGGTTTTTCATTTTTGTTCCCGCACATAACCGACCGACCGACGGTGACAACGACAACGGTGATGACAATGCGCATACTCGCCAACGCAACGCACATATCAACGAACGGCGAACTCTCCCGCATACACACGACATACACACACACACACCACCGGTGTGGCGCACGTGCAGTCACGTCCTTTGGCGGTGAGGTGCTGAAACTCACCAAATTGTCGCGCAGCGAAATGGGCTCGTACCTCTGCATTGCGTCGAACGGAGTGCCGCCATCTGTTTCCAAGCGTATTTCGCTCAGCATTCACTGTACGTATACATACACATTCGATTTCAGTTTGAAACACTACTACATATGTACATGAAGTATGCATTACTGACATTGAAAAGAAGTCTTTCGAAAGCGATTTATACTTTGAACGAAAAATAATAGTAGCAGCTTGAATCAGTAAAGCATGCACATAGTAGTCGTGAATTTCCACTTCAATCAGTATCAAATACTCGTTATTATATCAATGGGAATAAGTATTGTACCGATTGGAATTCTTCACCGACATATTGGTGTTATGTTCTGATGAGTACAATTGATAATGATTTCTTTGCTAGGATTTGTGCATTTCGCAGTGCTAAGGAGCGCGGCAGAAAAAACGCATACAACTAAAGCTTGATACATACTTGAGTTAATTGCATAAATTGTTCATCATAGTGATTGTAAGAACCTAATTGATTGTTTACATGTGATCATTTCATTTGAAACAGTATCACAATGGCATCAACATTCGAAATCATTGCATTCGTCATAAAATGATTTATTGATAAAATCCACAGTAGAGTCAACCGATTCTAGCCAATAAATCAGGAGTTGATCAATAAAATGTATTTGAAGGTAATCGGATCGTATAAAACAACCCTTAGTCTTCATAGAAAAAAAACGTTTTTTTGAGAGGCCAGAAAAGGTGAAGAAAAATCCAAGATGGTCGAATCGGAATATTCGAGTTGAAGTGGGTGCAATGCGCTAAATAAATAAATTGAATTGAATTGAAATCGACAAGTTCTGAAAGCCGAAAACATCAAATATCTGCAAAAAAAAGTTATTCCGGAATGAGATGAAGCATTCAGTCAAAATCAAATATCATCAGTATCATCAGTCTCAATGCAGTATCTAGTTATT
>JANTBZ010045166.1:0-11503 GCA_024741255.1 Exechia fusca
GTGCGGATATATGTGGGGGATGGCGGAGAGGAATTGCGCATACGATGTATATCGAAAACAGAAAGATTGACATGTTCAATTTTAACGTGCTATAGAATATTCGGAAATATGAAATCCTAGTTAGTAATATTAGCGATAGATGTGATCTAGTATTCTAAATTTAACACAATTGAGAAATGAGTGTTCGGATATTCTAGCTAAAGTTGTGGCAACATAATTACTAATGCTCACTAGCTAATTACACATGCGTACACACGATCCTGTCATCCTCTAATGTGTACGTCTGCCCTTTGGTTACCTTATTCAATAATTTGTTTGTAACTGCATATATCACATCACTCCTGTTTTGGTCGTGGTACTCTTGAAAATGAGATATATTTCGGTTATCAATAAGTCAAAGTCAGGGTTAAGCAATTGTCTCAAAAACTTACAACTTACAAGCTGTTGAATTGTACATAAATGTTTCATAAAATCCAGTGAAATTCGGCAGAATAAAATAAAACAGATTTTGAGAGACTTGAGATTCGTCGGGTGAATTTGTCCTGTTGCGCTGGTTTGTTGGGCCTGTTATGGGAACTCCTATGTTGATTATTCAGAAATAATGCTATCAAATGATGTGTCTAACTACCAAACGGACTTTCAGGACTGCCTGTTAACTTACCTTATTTTTTTATGATCTGAAAACGAGATAAATGAATCATGGTGACTACAGAACATCGTTTGTTTCGGAAACTTCGAATTCAATCTGTGAAGAAAAATATTCACATTTCAATTCCAGTGCACTACTCCACCCAGTAATGCTCTACACAGCTTGCGTCATTCGAGTGTCCTACATGCGAGACGTGCGGAGCGTGTGCTAGAATGTGTGTGTGAAGACATTCGTCGGAATTAATTGGATTGGTATGAAGCCATTCGTCTTATCGGATCAAACAATGTGTGTGTGTGCAGCCCTTAGTTAACCTTCGATCCGGTTGAATGGAGTCTGAAACTGCTGCTCCACCAGCTTCGGCTTCTGCTGCTGTTCATGATACTTGTCGTGCGCCGCCGCACCATCACAATCGGCTCCACCGACCTCATCACCGCCACCACTTTCTCACCATTCACATTGAAGAACGTCGTCGTCTTACGACTTACGCTGCGAATGAATGCGTTCTGCAGATAATAATATGTTGCTCGCCTGTGCTCCAGCGTCCAACGCTGGACTCGAACCGAAGCGCGAATTGCACCGTTGAGATTGGAACAATACACGCGTGCCAGCATCTGAGCGAGCGCATGAATCGAGTGGGTGGTGCGCAATAATATAATTGACTGAACGAGATAATGGACGTGGACGGCGGGCGGCACGAAGAAGGCGAGAGATTTATTCGCAAGTTGTTGCCCGCGGGAGTGTGAGAATAATCGTTATGGTCACCCCAACATAGATTCGAACATGAAAAAAAGTCGGGAGATTTTTTCCACACACCAGACAAGACTTCAGTGCTGCAATTCATACCGAGATCTGCCTGGCGGAATTCATACACTGCATTTGCTTTTGTGTCGCACGAAATTATGCAGACGGTGACATTTTGCAGCAGCAGCAGCTGAACTTTCTGTCGACGTCTGCGAATGTGTGCGAATATGTATACTCGGTTTTGTCGCATCGCGCATCGCGAATACGGTTGGCTGGCGTTGGTGTACGTGCACGGTTTTCGTAAATTCCCAAATCCGGTCGTGCGTGTGCTGTTGCTGCTCGTGCTGCGGCTGCAATATAATTCGATTATCGACATGATTGCAGAGGCCCAGCCGAATGCTGCGCATTATTTCGTATTAAGAAAATTCCCAGTGGGATTTGAAAAATCACCTTTATGACGTGCTGGCCGCCGCCGCCGCCGCCCCGTTCGGGATTATTGCGAAAATTCCGGTGCGAATATAATTCACACGTACGTCCACATGTTCTCATTAAGTCACATCTATTATGTCTGGGGCGCTGCGCTGCAAGCCCGCGTGACGTGACGCTCTGTGTAAAATATATGACTTGGTTTATTTGTCTCGAAAGGCGACGACGACGTCGCCGTCGGTTGTCCGCGATGCTGGCTGGAATATTGTGTGTGTGTGTGTATGTGTGAGCATGTGCGTTAATAGGATATAATTTCGTGTGTACAAGTCGCAACGTTCGCGCTCGCTCAGCCTGCCATAAATCTAGCGCTATTTTATTGTTATTGTTATCATCATAATTCACGTGAATTTACTCTCCGCGCCGACGTCGACGACGAGACTCCTCGCGACGCCCGCATGCCGCCCATCCAACGCAGAACGCAGATAATGTTTCGCACTGCGTTCCGCGCGATGGCTGCTTGGCAGATTGCGTGGAGCGAGTGTTTCCTTAATCGCGCATAAATACTATGCTTGGCGCGCTGCTCCATGCTCATCCTCTCGCGCGCGCACACACACACGCACGCTCACACAAAACATACGAATAAAACGCATATAAGCATTCGCACACGCACTCGCGCATATTATACGCACAACATATTCATGTGCGTTCATTTGTGTGCACGCTGATGCGGTGCGGGCGCTTCAGCGATGACGACGAGGACGAGGACGATGAGGATGATGTCGACAATACTGGCACGTTAACCGACGACGACGACGACGAGACAACTGCGTCGTCGTCGTGTACAAGGTGCGGCGTTCGAATTCGGACACATTTATTTTAATATTGGGTGCAATTCGCGTTTTTTCACGTTTTTTGTACAATGTTGAAAGTTACAATGTTGCACCGACTTCACGTACGCGATAGAGAAAGAGTGATAGAATTGATGTCAATTAGAAGCTATGAGTAAGTTCGTTCTCGTTTTTTCTCATGCTAATTCTTTGATAGAACAAGCTCCAAACAAATTCACCTCAAACCAGCTTGTTATTTTAATATTAAGCGGGCAAGCTTAAATCTTGTTATTGACATCCATGATATCGCTTTTCTCTTTCTTCAGTGCATGTCAGTGCAACATAGTAGTAGTAACATTCAATATTGTTAACAAAAACCGTGAATTACACCCAATGATGATATTGGGGCATATTTGCCTACAAAGTTCAACGAGCTCCCCCTTTTGTAATTTTCAATCAATTTGAAAATGATAATCGACAATCCGTACACCATTTATCTGGCTATATTCACGCTAATCATTGAATTTATGATTCGAGCTATTTTCAAAAAACCGAGAGCATGTATGTGTTTTTGACGATTGAAAAAACGAGGTGGCCAGTTTTGCAAGCGTCGATAGTGTCAAAAACTGTACAATACATCGTTGAAAAATAGCAAATAAGTTCTTTTCATGCACATTCATCCTAACTAAAATGTTAGAAACCATTCAAGGTCCTATCGTAACGAAATAACTATATTGGTAGGAAACATCCTACGAAATGCATCCATATTTCAGTCGAATATCCGAATTTCAAAGACAAAAAAATGTCGATGCAAAACTTGCTCATTCAAAAAAGTTCCACCTTATCCTAGTGAATGCTGGCCCTTTATCAACAAGAGTCATGTTTGGCTGTTCCACCTTATCCTAGTGAATGCTGGCCCTTTATCAACAAGAGTCATGTTTGGCACACTAATTAACATTCACACAGATGTAAATAGTGGTGTCTTCTTCCACCAAGCCACTAGAATTTTAATTCAATTCCTCAAATCCCACATTCAACTCTTTGGAAGTTCTATTGAATCGATGCTCGCCGACCGTCAGGCACTTCCAAATGAACAGTTGCTCAGCTCATCAACATTGGTAATAATAATGATTGTGTGGACAAATATTCTACATTCGTTGAGCCGCACCTTGCCTTTATGTTGGCTGTATGCTCTCTCCATGCTGCTCTGGCTCTGTGCTTCCGCGGGTGCTCGGCGGCGGCATTCTTGGCGTTGAAATGCGTGATGCCGCTGCTGCTGCTGTGTGTGTGAGTGTTCGCTTGGCGCGCGCGCGCACGCGGTTGATGCACGCGCAGCACAACGACGACGACGGTTACGATGCGAACATGTGTGTGATCGTCGGGTGTTGAGTCGGTCGGTTGGGTTCCCGCGTTCCCGGTGAACCCGGCGCCCGACCGAAGAATGTGTGTATGCTGCTGCTGCTGCTGTTGCTGGTGCTGTGGGTTCGCCATCAAGGGGGTGGTGCAACAGTGTTGCGCGAGTGAAAGTTTGTATCGCATAATTACATTCGATAAATTATGTCAGACATGTAGTGAGCATAGCTAGTGTAGTCGTAGTACACAGTGGCAGTGGCAGAATGTTCGCGCTGTCGTGCGTTCACTTGAACACAGACTGCGCGCGCACGCGCATAATACGGCTTAACTACGGTTTGATGCATAGTGTGAAATTGGATGCTATTGTTTTGAATAAATAATGCGTGGGGATGCACGCTGCTGCTGTTGCCGCTGATGCTGTATGTTCCGGGTAATTGCTGGTGTGTGCGAGTGCGGAATGACACTCGTTTGTGAGTGTGCTTGCGCGAGGACGAAAAGAACGACATAACGACGCGCGAGCAAATTACGTGCGTGTAACATACGTGTGTGTTTTAATTGACTTTAAAATGTGCAAGCGTGTGTGCGTGCGTGCGCGCGCAACTGTCAGAGTGTCGGTGATGAACACACGCACACACACGGAAGAATGTGTTTAATGAATTCGGAACGTTTGGGGGTGTTCGCATTGTTCGGGAAATTCAGCAGTGGGTTGAATTTAAGTCTGACGGTGTAACAAAATGAAAACACCGACACCTGTTTGGCGGCGAGTGTGCTCCTCGGCGTTAATCAGGTCACGCGTGTGGCAATGCGCACTCACAGTCAAACACCATCAAGAGCAAAAGTGGAAAAATAACACGTCTTTATTTCATTTTACGCCTGATGCTGGTGGTCGGTTTTATGTTAATGTGCGCCCGTACATCAGACGCGGAATTGTGCAGCTCGAGTGCGCCCACTCTCGTCTCGTCGTGAAGCATATAATTATATCCCCATTAGAGCACGCTGCGCGTGAGGCCACTCTTACACCTGGCGAGCTCATCATATCCGCTGTGTGTGTGCGAGTGTGTGCATGCATTACTGCATTGAGCGCACGCGAGTTACGACGAGACGAGACGAGACGAGTAGTGTTCTCAAACAACATTGCGCCAAAGCGCACGCTTTTTTCTATGCAATGCGCGCGTGCGCGTGCGAACTTGTGCGGTCGCCGGACCGAGAAGCACATGCCAGCTGGAGCCCGGGCAGGGTTAATGAAATGCATCTGCTCGGCGAGGCCGCCTGTGGGCCGTGTCGTCGGCGTCGTCGACGTGGGGATGCCAGATCACGAAGGCGTGTGTGTGTGTCGTGGGCACACATACTCACACGTGTATACAGACTATCGCACTTTGTGCTGTGCACATTGCAGTGCACATTGACCCAGTTAGAGTTCGCATTTTGTACTGGAGAGTGAAGGGGGGTGCGGTATGGTAGCTAGTTTTTTTGTTGCACATTGTAACCGTTGCAAAAATTCCGGTCGAAAATTTGGGATTGGTTCAACTTTTATCCAATTTTTGGTTGCATATAGAACCGCTTTGACAACATAGGTTTAACTTCTACTACAGTCTACTACAGATACTACAGTCTACTACAGATAGTTTTGGTCTGTTAATCAGTCTTTAGAAAATATGCTCAAGTCGCTATGTAAATCAGGGTTTTATTACCCCGGTACCGACAGGTGGTCGATTAATTGACCCAGCCTTTGTACACGAGGAAATTTATTTAATTATTTATCAGGTATATGTAGAGTACTTTCAACAATTTATTGTGAACAAATGTTGAAATACAAAATCAGCTCAGCTTTGGCATCAGAAAGACTAGTTGGAAGAGCCGAATAAGCCAATAAAAAAAGTGCAAGTGGTCACAAAGGATGAATCTAATATATCTTGTTCGTTTCAGGCTGATTCCTATCCCAGCCATGCCTGGGGAAAATCCCTAAATTGCTGGACATGGCCTAATTACTGTTCATTTTGTTATTCACTATTTGTGGCGAACCTTAGGGAGTAATCCTCTAAATATGGCTGAAAAATAGGTGATTTTCAGAATTTGGTTTAAATACTAAAATATGAGGAAATGACACATTTGAGTATATCCGTTCATCAACCATATGAATAGCTCTCGGGCAAAATGAGTTTTTTCTTTATCGGCCGCTTCTCGTGGACAGCACCCAGTGTTCTTCATACGCCCATTTTCGGTGTAGCCTGGAGGACTTCATTCTGCGATTTTTTTTTCATGTTATTGTCAATTGCTAAATCTAGTTGCCTACGTAGGATATTTTGAAAAAAAACAAAATCTAAAATTATGACGATGTTTTGAATAAAAAAGTACTTTTTTAGCCTAAAAATCGGTACAAAAACATGCACCGAGCACAGATTTTTCAAGGTATCCAAAAACAGCTACGTAGGCAATAAGATAATTTAATTGTGAATGTAAAACGCAAAGTTTCGATCGAAATTGTATGTGCGGACACCGTTCCGAGAAAAACGTGTTTGAAGTACATCTCTGCATATCGCCTCATAACGGACGAATAAAGTTTCCGGTAAAGATGGGATAAAGCCAGAAATAAAATATAAATCACAAAAAAACATTTTAAGCAAACAAAAAAATGTCATAAGAAAATATTATTTAGAGAACAACCCCCTTGAAAAAAATGTACATGAATGTTATGCCATTCAAACCAAAGATAAATCATGGACATTTCCGACGATTGAGATGATGGAATGTATTCGAATTGTTATTAGATTTTAGGGCCGAACGCATATGCATATAAACAAGAATCATCAATGGATCTAAATAGCTAAAGGTGAAACATATTGGTCCGAAATGGGGCTTCTAAGTGAAAATCTATAGTTGATAGTCAAATCTTTCTGACAAGAAACGTTCAATTAATTGGTAAGAAATCCAAATATATTTCAAGAGACAACTCAACTCAAATTCTAATCCAGTTCCCTCTATACTCGCCAAGTGCAATCCGGCCGCGCCTTTGTGCCAAAGCAGCAGCAGCAGCAACGCATCACCACACAGAGTATCGCTGCGCGCATGTGCGATGCTCGTTTAGATATGCTGAAATATACACGCCGTGCCGTGGCCATTCTATAAACCCCATTTTCGGGGTTTTCGCCTCGTTTCGATGCCATCGAGCCAACGAGCCAACGATACTGCCGCCCGATACTGCAGTGCAACAACCGAGCTCGTGCAACAGTCCGTCCAATGCCCAGCCAGCACACGAAGGGCACGTGCCCAAAAATTTACGATAATTATGTTCGGCGTGTGCGCTCTCGTGTGCAAGTCACATTTTCACGTTGGCTTCGAGCTTACATACACAATAGTCTTTAATTACATAATTCAACCGCACCTAATGCAGCAATTTAACGCACCGAAGCCAGCGCACTTGAATCACGACTTTGCGCGTTGGGCAAACCGGGCGCCGGAGTGCAAGTGCGTGGCGTGGATTTGCATCATGCTGCACAAGTGTGTGGTATACGCGGCGGGTATGCAAAAGTGACGCTCCCACACACACACACACACACACACGCACACACGGTAATGCCAGCCACTTCAAGTCGTCATGCCGTTGGCGACTGCGGCGGCGGGGGCTCACCAGCACTACCACCACCCAGTGGTGTAGCCAGGATTTTCCGCTGGGTTATGTTATGGAATTTTCAGAGTGTCAGCTTGATTACTATTGAACCAATTGCAAAAATATAACATATTGATATTGATATGACTTGAGGAAGTACAACATTATTTCCAACGAAAATTCCAAAAGTTCTTTGTTCGTGAGTTTATGTATCGTACTTTCAATAGAACGTTGTTGATAGTGTGTAATTGTATACGGACTAGTTTTTATTTTCAGTAAATCGAGTTTTGAAAGGGTAAAAACTATTAAATCACGATATTTTCCCCAAATCCAATGGTTTTGATTTTCATGTGAAAAATTCAAAAATATTTCCCGGATTTCGAGATTTCTGAGCATCTTTTGATGATGCAGGGAGAAAAAACGATGCGATTATTCATTTGCGCAAATTTATCAATGAATTCATTGATAAATTTACGTTAGCAACATATAAACATTCACAAATTTCGCCAGTGTGAAGGCAGCTTAAAGCTTATGTAATTGATATGACGTTTTTCTCCGTAGTTACAACAAAAATTAGCTAAAACTATGTTGAATGAATTAGAGAGCTATACGGCCCGACCCGAGATGTTTGTGGAAAGTCTATATGAAAGTCTATATGAAAGTCTATATGAAATTTAGGTTTTTTTACCCGTGTTTTATATAAACTTTGAGTAGACTCAGGCGATGTTAAACACCTGAAAACACCACCCGACTACACCACTGCCAGCACTACCACCACCGCCATCATCATTGCATCGTCGTGTTGGTTTAGGGTAGCTGGCGTCGTGGTGTTGGGGGTGTGCGATGGCGGAGTGCGGTGGCTTTTGCTCGGCACTCCGGGCTCGCTCTCTTGTGTCTATATGCATTTACTTTCGTCAAGATTGCATTTGATGTGCGGAGCGAAGCGTCAGATTTCCGCACTCAGCGGCCGCCGCCACTCGCACACACTCGCACATACATTGCGAGAACGCACTGCCGCTGCCGCCGCCGCCGCCCCAAAATCAACACCGACTAACTATGAGCGATAATATTGCCGAGCGACGTCGCATTTCGTCAGAGTTTGTGTTTGGTGTGACTTGGTGCCGGTTTCGAGCGTAATATCGCACACGCACGCACGCACGCACGCACGCACGCAAGGTAGATATCTCTGTTAGTTGGTCTTGGGAAAGTGTAACTCGCGCGCCTTGCCCGCTTTCGTTTTCACTTGCCGGCGACGGTGATATGCGATTCGAATTGCGTGCGTGCGTGCGAATGAAGTGCACGAAGTGAGTTGCAAATTTCGCCCACGCGCTAACGTCGAGACCGACGAGAAGTTCGTCGAGTTGAAAGTGTGTTCGTTCGTCTTGTTTCATCTCTGGCCAGGCGCATGTCTCGTCAGACAGCTTAGGCTGGTGGCGGCGGCGGCAACGGCTGCTGGTGAATTCGTTTACTTTGCAGAATATTATCTGCTTTCATGCGTGTAAATCTCTCACTCTCGTCGCTCTTTCGCTCGCTGGTTTTGCGTTCGCGTATAATGTCAAACAATAAATCAGCCACTTAATTCAATTGCATGCTATTATACGCACACACGCACCCACGCACACTCACGCACACACTTATGTGCTTATGAAAATTCTGCGCGCGCGCGCGAACTGCGAACTGTGAAAACATCGTTGGCTAATAAATTAAATTTGCGCCCACTCCGGAGAGCAGGCGCGAGTTTTCCGCCGGCTCGCTCTCGCGATGACGATTGGCGGATTGGCGCGGGCTTAGAATCGCATAAATCAATGGCTATGATAATGTGGCAAATTCGAATTGGATTGTGTGGATTGTCGGTGCGCGAATTTTCCCGAACAAGTGCTATTAGGAAGAAAAACACAAACATTATTAATGCATTGCGGCCGGCGAATGTTTTGCGACTAATGCTGCGGATGTGCGTCTAGTGAATGAAAGCATCCCCTGATTGACATCCGGAACACTAGATGACGAGACGCGATTTCGCGCATCCCGGGCGCATCCAATTGCATGATAAATCACATTTGTAAACGCACTACATACACAACACTCACACATTCGATTTAATTCGACGAGTGCACACGATATAAATTAAGATGTATGACGTGGCGAGGGTGTTGTTGTTTTTTTCGCTTCTCTATGGTTCACCCCAGCGCGCGCCACTTTGCCAAGGCATTTAGTTTTGTGGCGGCATGTGGCGGCGGCGTTCGCAGAATGACAAATGGTCCGGTCCGGTCGGTGCATGCTGTGCTCTCGCACACACACGCAAACCGGAAGGATATGCATATGTGAGTGCGTGCGACCGTGTGTGTGCATGCGTGGGGGTGTGCGTGTGCATTGTGCCAGGCATAATGGACGACACTACTGAATACATTCGTATGCTAGCTGTGTGTGAATTTAACAGTGTGCAAATGATGAGTGAATCAAATGGTCGCCGGGCTCGGTGCGGGCTAGTGTTTCGGTTTTTTTTGTCCTCGTCACACACACATAAGTATTCATGTGTGTGCACATTTGGATTATAGTGGTAATGCATGGAATTACGTTCGAGCGCACGACGCAAAGATGCGGCGAGGAACAGCGCGATGATTAATGTAAACTCTCAAGTGTGTACTACACACACACGAGCAAAGTGGCCAACTGTTACTCGCAACGTGCCGTCGCAAGCAAGAAGCGGACGATGATTTTTTCAGCCACCCCGCTGTCTGCGCAAAAAATATTCATCATGGCGTCTCTATATTGCCTTTCAACGCCTGCAGCTCGCGCGGGTGAATGCGATATTTTCTAAATTGTATTACACCGATATTTTCGAGCATTCGTCGGAGCAATGAATACGATTGGCTGCCAGAGATTAGACGCGCGCGACACGCGCCACTCGAGCCCCAGCCCCAGCCCCATTCACGTTCGGAATTGAAAAACGTAAATTTCATTGGCTCGAAGCGCGCGCGTCGAACGTATTCGATGGGGGATGGAAAAGTGATTTTCTTTCGCGCGTGAATATGTCGCAGGTAGCGACTCCTTTGCCATGCTGAGGACACATCATCGCCTGCGTGTAGAGTGCGACGAGGTAATTTTGGCATAGGCGTAATTTTTACATGATGATGTTCTACTAAATTTTGAATATGATATTATCAATATATTTCTATAAATATAGACTCTGATCGTGTATGGCCTCCTATACAAAAGTTATATAACTACATGTGTTTTTGGTGTTTTCCTTACGAAAATGTATGTCCAATCAATGCGTAGGGAATAATCTACGGAAAATGTAAAAAAATATCGGATGATTAACTTCGAAGCAGCATTTACCGGTGAATTTGAATATTTCTTTGTGTTAACAAAAATATAAGAATCCATAAGTAAGTAATGGAGGTAATTCCTCAACAGGTACTTGTGGGGCAATTTTTGCAGGGCTGCACCATATTCTACCCATATAAATGTTGATGAACAGCCGAGAAACTGAACAATATTGTCTCTTTCAGGCCTTACTTCGACATCCATTTGTAGTGTTAGTATGTAGAATTGTTATATCGAACTAGCACACACATGCGGATGCAGATTATAGATTATGTTTCATTGATTGAAGAAACATAAGTTAAGCTTATTTGTTTTTTCCTATACCAAATTGTACAGTTTTAGTTAAAATAGAGAAGGGTGCGAAAATTACCCCACACTTTTCATATCGTCGAAAAAACATGCCCTCGGTTTTCGTAGAATAGCTCCGTGAATTGAATTTCCACGAAACAATTTTCAGCAGAAACATATACAGTGGCAGACAGAGAATTACGACCGCTTTTCTAAGCGCACTAAACTGATGTTTTAATCATAATAAACGTATATTTGACAGGCAAAATGTCATCACATATATTA
>JANTBZ010045177.1:273-28916 GCA_024741255.1 Exechia fusca
TATAATTTTTCAATTTAAGAACTAATTGTGCACAATTCCATTATCCTTCATTTGAAATCAGAAACTCGTGATTGTCTCTTACTTTTCACTGGAGTGTCTTACAACAATGTGCGTATACTCAAATGAAAGACAATGGAATTGTGCACAATGAATTCATAATAAAACAGATTATAAAAAATGCTTGTATGTATGTTACATATTAGTGCAATAATGTCTCCATATACGAACGGAGAGGTCTTTCTTTAAGGCGTGTCAAGACACTTGTTAAACATAATATGTAAACATATGTAAATACAAATCTTTGTCACTCTAGGTTGAAGCATCATGCTGAGACTAGCGAACCGAATGTTATGGAAGTTGGCTAATATGTTGAGATCAGCCCAAGGATGGTTTGTATACTATATTTAACTCATTTTCGTTAACCCATTACCGACCGAGTAATTTTCAACCCATTAGTACAAAAAATTTGTATTTTTAAGTGATCGTTAATAATTAGCGAACTGCATGTTATGGAAGTTGGCTAATATGTTGGATCAGCCCAAGGATGGTTTGTATACTATAGTTAGTTAAGGATGGTTTGTATACTATAGTTATAATAACGTTCATTCAATAAAACTCCATCATTGGAATTTTCAAAATATCACAGATTGACACAGAACGAGAAACAAGAAGATTTCGTTACAAGGTTTAAACTTCAAAATTTCGGGTCGTAGAATAACATTTTCCAACAGTTCATGCAGTAAAGCACTACATTGCTAAGATCGCAATAACTGCACAACATGCGAACACGTGAGAAACATAAAGGATGTGATATGTAGATAGAACATGAAATTGTGTGATAGAAAGTTCATTCAATTCTGAATAAGTTCCACGTATACAATTATGTAGGTAGTTGATTGATAGTTTGAACGCATGAATATTCAATACATCTTTTTTTAAAGCATGAATCATGTTTACGATATCTCTCGGCAATCGAGCAGCACTATCAACAACCACGTGTGGTATCTCATATCTGATTGAGTGAGCGACCGAAGCGAAGTCCGCTCACATGGTCGCCGATTGCAAAACACTCGATGCACAGCACGCATTACACATTAGATTGAGCGCACAAAAACCACCCGCAAGCGGTTGCATTGTCTTCCGCCGATTGCATACACGTCAAAAACGCACACACACACACTCGAACAAAGATCAGCAACCGCTTCCGGGCACACCGCAGCGGAACAAAAGCTCCGCCTGGCGCTTGCTCGCGCTTGCAATCATCGCAATCATCGCAATCGCAAGGCTCTAAACATATTAACACTTTCGATTTGTTCTATTTTGTGTGCGGCTGCGGCGACGGAGGCATTGTGCGCCGATGATTGTTGCAACTGGTTTGCATGCGGCACGATAAAATCAATGCCAGCTCGTAATGTGCATTAACAGTTCATTCGACTCGACGCACCACTCCTCGCTAGTCTGTGGCGAGTGGCGATGTTCGACGTACCGCTGTGCGAAATTTATGCTGCTGCTGCCGTTTGTTTCGCCATCACATGTACTACGTGGTTTATTAAGTCCCGGGAAAATTTATGAAAACGCCAACTTTTTGATGAACAATTTTCTCTTCCTTTCATCTTCAAAGAACATAGCCTAAATCTAGCGATCCTGAAATATTACGATCATTTTCGGAACGTATTTGTCGCTAACCCTTGCAAAATGCTCTTTTTCGCGATTTATACTGCCTCATTCTTTCCTGGAGATACCATTTGGAATTTGAATACTGATAATATTCACTAAGGTTCAATTACGAATAAAAACGAAGATGGGACTACAATTCATAGGCCAATTCATAAATTATGGACATATTGGGTTTTTTGCGGCACCCTCTCCGCAAAAGCTCTCGCATTACCAAAATCGTAATGCTACTAGAGAATCGATGTTCCCTCTTCTCAATTAGCTCGTATTCGATGAACCGCGTGTTACAATAAACAGCATAACTTCCAAAATACTTTATGAAATGTCATACAAACTTTAAATTTTTAAAAGATGGCAGTTCCGGAAAATGTTATCGATTCGAGAGTGGAGGCACCAGAAAACTGATTTTCCCGGGACATAATCAACCACGTAGTACAGAAACAGTCTCAACTGAGCATAAACTCTGCGCAAAGCATCCGTAAAGTTGGTCGTGGTCGTGTGACAAGCACATAATGCCATATACAATACTCACACACACAAACATACACAAATCGGCGAGCTCGCTGCTGGTTCGCGGGCACGCAGACAAATAACCGTATATTGTTATTTGTCGCACGCACGCGCACGCCAGCACCAACGACAAATCGTGCGCGCACATAGCGAGAGAAAAAAACGTACCCAAACGTATTCGCTGATCCCACACACACAGTGTGGGTGTGACTACGAACAGACCGAACACCGAACTCCGCGAGCATGAATATATGCTACACACGACAGACTGGTAGCTGGTTTTCTCTGTCTGTGTGTGAGTGTGTGACACGTGAGAGCACACGCGCGCGCCCGCGACATGCGGTTAATAAATGTGTATTATGTTCGGATGACACAAAAAAGACACACGAGTGCGCGCGCACAGAAGCAATAACTCGCATTTGCGCCGCGGAATAAAACGCCACACACATTTGCGCACGAGAGATATGATTACTATATGGATTGTGTGTGTGTTGGCGTCTGATGGTTGTTTTTTCTTTCGCTGAATTGCTCTGGCTCACGATGAACGGCGAAACAATCGAATACGTGCCACACTCGCCACAATGCGCCCAAGCGCGCCAGCGTGCAGATCCGCATTCGATTAGAGAGGAGAGAGGACTATGCAAATATGAGTCTATTCTATTTGCGGTTTATTAGCAGCAGGAACCCAGCACCAAGAACCGAGTCGACGAGCGCACTTTGCTATCGCACGAGGAATCAATGTGTGGCGCACTTGCATCAGGCACACACGCACGTGCACACTGCACACGTATGAAAGGACCACCTCGAGTGTGTGTGTGGTGCTTGATGATGCACTCGCTGGTTTATCGCTTCACACACCCTCACTGGCGCGCACACATTCATTCACATTCACTGCGTCGTCGTCGTCGGTGGTGGTGGTTGAGGTGATGCAAATCTGGAATTAAATAAAACGCGAGTGCAAACACTCGCATCGCATCGCGAAAGCCAAGTGCACATGCAGACACGCACGCGCACGAGTTATGGGTGCATTGTGCGCGCGCCCGCACACACACACTCACATGTATTGTGCACGCACACACACACACATAAACGTAATGCATATGCAAATGATCACTATTACGGAGCAGAGATTATTATTATTATTATTATTATATATTATGTGGCGCGGTGAGTGAGTGTGTGCAGTATGCAGTATGTTGTCTGATTAGGAGTGTTTGCTTTTGAAGAAGACAACATCAGAGAAATCGCTTGATTTTCTAGTTAAAAAACTGGAATGATTGAAGTTGGACTTGCTGTTGAACATACTGTACGAGTAACTTTCTGAACAAAGACTTACTTTTTCAATAAAACAAATGATACAATTCGATAGAGACATATTTTCGATATAAATAGTCCTAATTCTAGTTCAAAGTAAGCACTGCATCATCGCGTTTCTAAAATTAAGTCTAACAGATCGAAGCTTCGAATCAATATCTTCTGGATGTACAAACTAAGACAAACTAAAACGATTTGGCTATAAAAACTATTTACTAAATATCTGTATCCAATGATTCTGGATAGCTCAAGTTTTCCGATAGTTAAAGTACAATAAGATCAACAATATCACAGACAAATGGGTAAAGTTAGTGTTTATATTATCTAGGCTGACCCACATTTAATTTTGAACAAGAACAAATCGAAAGGTGTTTTCTGCCTGATTAACTTACAAACTATTGTAAAATATGTTCCCACTCGATTTTTGGCGTAATACAAAATGTTAGTCATAATAGTGTTATTCATTTGTTCTCGAATTTTGATTCGATGGTGTTTGTGCCGTACCGGGCGCATATTCTATGCAATATGATATTTCCACATTCAATTTTTATTTGTTCTCTTCACTGAACCAAGTTGAATTTTTCGTTCTGATGCAACATGTTTCGGTGATCCTTCTTAGGTGCGTTATTTTCCTTATGTAATGATAATAAATATTCAAAATAGTCATGATAATCCTCTTTTCCTCACACGATTTTATTCCATATTCAAAGAATGCGCGAAATCTCGGGTTCCTCTCTACAATACATAGTTCTGCTGACATAATACACAAACACACAATACACACATATTCCCTCTCTGGGGACTCGGGCGCCACTTCCATCTTTTTACACGTCATTTTTACGGCCTCACCTCTCACTTATCCTATCATTGCAACATAAACCGGGTTTAGCAATCGTACAGGAGTCGGTTCCATGTTTTATTGTTGCGCGTGTGCTTTGGATATGTACAATTTTTCGTATATGTATTGTGTGGGTTTCAGCATATAATATATCGCTCCAACAAGGTTGATAAATTATCACTGACCGATGATAAGCTATATTGAGAAGGTGTGTGTGTGTGCGTGCACGGACCGAAATAATGTCAACACGTATCGTCCATGGACGGCGATTTGTTTTGTAGACAGTCGATAATAATACTATGGGGTTATCAAGGTGTTATGCTGAATGTTGGAGCTCACTAATATGAAAATGGTACTCCGATTCAGCAGTTTTCATAATTGATTCAAAGTGGAATTGTTGTTAGATCTTACTTCCACAAACACAAATGATAAAAATTGAACAACAAAAATCAATATTCAGGTCACGAAAATCTTAATATTGAAACATATTTGTCAAAACCAATGGAATTTATTATAATTTATAATGTGATATTTGATAATATCACTTATTTATTATAATTTATAATGTGATATTTGATTATATCACTTGTATGAACTTCATAAATAAGTACTATAGAGAAAATTGATAATTTTTTCAACATGGTGGTTGTGTCACGTCATTATTGGGACAGTGTTCTACACAGTCGTTATATGAACGAAGAAAATATTATGGAAATAATTTGAAACGTATATTATTACGAAATGCAATATTTTGCGTTCTGACAAATATATGACAACCTTAACTAATATATTCTGATGTGTACAGTGTACAGGTACAGTGAGCTTGAAAACCCCAAAATCCAGCATAATTTTATGGTAACTTCATACTATTACCAACTGCAACAAATGGGCAACATATCGGTTTTGTCCTAATGTCCTTTTTCTTGCATTTATTTTCAGTTGATATATTCAAATGGCAGACAAATTGGTGCGTGTTCCGTTTGTTCATTTCTATAAAGCGTGTTGAGAAACCAAACGTTTATTTCGGGTGTGTGTGTGTGTGTGTGATATGTGCATTTCTGTGTATATAATATAATGCCGAAACAAGGTCCGCAATCAGGTGTGTAGACAACAGGGTGGATCGGTTTTGATTGAGGTGTGTTCACATATGTGTGTACGTCGTGTGTGGGCGTCGTTTACATTATATTTGCTGCGGTGATTTATTGTTGACCATAGGCTGATTGATAAATGT
The DNA here is from genome assembly GCA_024741255.1 of Exechia fusca. Taxonomy (NCBI): domain Eukaryota; kingdom Metazoa; phylum Arthropoda; class Insecta; order Diptera; family Mycetophilidae; genus Exechia; species Exechia fusca. The sequence goes on from JANTBZ010045177.1 coordinate 5,841, forward strand.
TCTCTGTTCTCGTGTCCGTGTCCATAGGTTTAAAAAGCTCGATTGTACCATTTACAATATGTGGTTTTTGGTATGTTGTTGTTGTGTGTGAAATATATTTCAAAAACAACTTTAGTATTTTTCCGACTCGAGTATTTGTGTGTGAGTGTGTGAGGGAAATGATGAACACGCAATCAAAGGCAAAGAGTTTTTTTTTGTGTTTGTTACGTTTGGTTTGGTGTATAATATGCAATTGACAGATTTACCATTTAATTTATATGATCTCTATGAATACGTGTGAGTGTGTATGTGCGTGTGTGTGTGTGTGAGTACTTTAATATTATATAGTTTCTGTTTAGCCTCTATTGTTCAGTACAAAAAACATCGTCGATTGATAACACTTTGCTCTCAGCTACTCTTCTGACATGCACATACACACAGCACACACACAGAGACTTTTACTACATATATTTTTTTTATAATTTTGTATTTAGCTTTTACGTGATATATTCCCAAATGTGTGTGTGTGTGCATTATGTTTGTGCTGTGGGATCGTTTGATTCTGGTTGTCATTCTGGTTGATTTCGGGCGAGTGTGTTTGGACATTCAAATCATACTTTTCTCTCTGGGACGTATACGAGACTACCATCATCTGTCACTAAATTCTTGCACACAAACTCTCACACACAGTCGCACACACGTATACATCGATATATATATATATAGTTTTTACGGCTAATTTATTTAAATATACGTTATTTCAGTTTCCTCTCTGTTCGTCTGTTCCATCTGCACTGTACATAATTATATATCGATCGACCTAAATGTCGCTGCGCTTCTGCCGGGCGCTCATCGTCATCGTGTATAGTCTCTCTCTTCGGCGCCTTTGTTAGTTGTTTGTTCCAATTTAAGCTAGGTTTCGGGTGTGTCTGTGACCATGTGTTTATGGTGTCCCATTCCGGTCATAAGTCTTTGCACAAACTGAACACAGAAAATGCGTCGTCGCCGTCCGAGCTCAGGCAATTGGATCTACTGATACTCCAATCAGTTGACTTGAATAATGCAAGAAATGCCACTTAATTGACGTTTGGTAGAAGAAGATGTAGAAGAAAAAGAAATAATTTGATGATGAGAATTTGTTGAATGAAAATCATCCCAAGGATTTGTGTGCAATTTTATACTTATCAATTCAAGTATACACAATTTGGTTTACTTTACTACAGTGAAAAGTTATGATCTCTCAACCAATTACAACCAATCACCAAAAATGTTCCCCAATACGGATACTTAGGGCAGTTGAGACATTTCTTGTAGAATAATGCTCGTTTTCTATCTGTTTTCTATCTGTTTCTTCTTCTACAAAACGGAAAAGAAGTTACATTTCTTGAATGGTTCAAGTGAACTAATTGGGGTATGTGTGTGAAGTTCATCATACGTTTTTTCTTCTTCAAATCGTCAGTCACGTGCGCCACTGCACCTCCGAATCACGTTCAACACCATTCTCTTGCTCATTAGAGTGGAACAAAATTACGCTTTTCCTTCTGATCGTGAGGGCAGACTATCAAAAATGGTCATATGAAGGCTATGCGAAGAGTTTAATAAAAAAACAGAGTTTCCACAGATAAATGAAGTGACTTGATTCAAAGAGTAGCCTATGAAAAACCTGCCAACTTTTGACTCCTCCGATCCCAAGGAAATACATTATTTTGGCCTACTCTACTGTTCATATGCCGTATTTGTGTTTGGGATTTTGTCTGCATCGTTTTTTTGGAATGTGTGCAGTGCTAAGGATTGTACAGACGCTCTCCGGACACTTGGTGCTGATGATGATGATGATGCTGGATGCTGATGATGCTTATTCTTATGCTGATGCGGATGACGTCTAGAATATGCCCGGCTCCACGTTGTGTGCGGTGCCCAGCGTCTGCGGATCGAGACTGAGCCGCAGTTCGCCGGTCAGCACGATCTCCGATATGCAGCCGACGATGCCCGCGGAGTAGCGGCGTCGCGTGTAGAAGAGTACGTCGGGCATGCCGCCTGGAAGCAAACGGAACAGTTATTAGCGAGAGGAAACAATGTTTTGTTGACGATTGAAATTTTTCTCGAATTCAATTCCCATTCATATTCATAATTCAGCTCTTTTATTGATTACAATTGATCAACAAATTAAGTCATGACGTGTATTGGCCTCCTGTATATACTTTATCTCCACAAATCTCTACGAATTCGGCAGACAAAATTAGTTTCATGATAGCTTTCGAAGATAATAGCGTAAGTAATATTATTCGAATTAATGTTTGTATTGTTTTAAGTTGTGTTTATAGTTTCAACGTTACCGTACAACAAAATTGAAAATTAATAGAAAATGTGCAAAAACGACGGGAAAAATCACGCGATTTCTAGTTGAGAAATCGTTGATACCGCCCGTTTGTCTGTTTTGATTTGTTATATTGAACTCTTGCTCATTTTCATAGCTATCACATGATTATATTATATTATTATCTATTAGATGATATCTATTGGAGAATTCAGGTGTTGTGACATGCAAATCCAGTAAAAATTGTATAATTTGACACTAGTAACAATAATTTTCAACAAGTTTTCATTTGATGTGTGGCAGATCGGACTACAAAAACTCAGACATGAGATATTCGCAAATGCCTGAGGTAATGTCGAAAAAAGCAACTTACGCCAAGATTTTCGCAAGCTATCCATCGATCTTATTTTTTTGCCAAATTCGTGATTAGGAGATACAAACACGTCATGAAAGTCTATACAGAAGTCCGGTAAAAGTCATGACTCCATTTTTGTGACACCGTGTTATCAGTAGATGTTATGGTCACCCTGGCAGAGCCTCGCCTTCATCGCTATTTCGACTTTCTTCGAACATTTTGTCCCACTCATAAACAATTCGATATAGCTTGATCATCAAATACTGTATGCCACATTTCGAACGTTTCTAAAGCATAAAATTCACTCGGAATTGTATCACAAAAACGATAAATTCGTTTACAGGTGCTTACAACATGAATCTCAAACGGTAATACATTTTTAGAGATTTAATTTGGTTCAAATGTCAGTGATAGTAGAGCTAATTTGAAAATACGAAGACACTGCTCTATCGGAGTCCCAATATCATTCAAATCCAGTTTCCCCCAGTAGAAAGTTGGAAAACAAATTATGATTGGTTTTTAGAAGTAAATTTCTAATAAGGGGGAGAATTCGTAAAATCTATTTGGAATTGCTGCCGATTGTCCTAGTGTATTTTATATGCAAAATGTTGATAGCAATTGTATTACGATTGTATTACGATTCTATATTCTATATTCTATATTTCACAAGTACCTGTAGCGATCATCGTTTAAATTATTTCGCAATCATTCCCACTCAGGTCGGTCTGCGACAGCGCACCTACACCGTGCTCTCCGGCTCCGTGCTGGCCGTCTGGTCACGCGTCGAATCGGTGCTGACGTCGCGCATCGGGGCCGCCAACAAAATGCAAGTGATTCGCCTGAAGACGACGGAGGGCTGCAAGATTGTCGGCACCCTGATCCCGAAGGCGTGCGTGGCGCCGCTGCGCGCTGATCTGGCCTCGGATGCGGAGCGCGTGGAGGAGAAGACGTTCTAGAGATAGAGACATTTGAACACGCACGTAGTATAACATGTTGAGAGAAAAAAACACACCAACGATTAGAAATTATGATTTCAATGACGCGACGATAAAATCGATGAAGACAGAGCGATGCTGTATGCTGGACACATATTGGACTGTGACGTCGTGACGTCGCGTATTCACATTATATTTGCACATCGCACTCGCAAACGCAAGTCCAGAACTATGCACAAAACAACTCTATACAATATTACTCATTGCAATGCGGCACATTGAAACAACACACACACAATTAGGGGATATTCTCTGCGCCCAAACTGTTGCTCATTATCCCACCCGCCCGCCGCCGTTAAGATTTTAGTTTAGAACTACGTATCGCTTCGGGATGGCGCGCGCAAAATGCAAGAGGTGCACTACTATGAATTCAAATCGAGTGACAAAACCGTTGGCTCTTGTTCTGTATGTATGATGAAGAGGAGATGTCTATGAATAAAAAATCGTGAAAGCCAAATGTATACGTGAAAACTCGAGTCTGTTTTGAATTTATATCGTGATTGAAAATGTGTATTGAATTGGAATTTAGTCGTGATTTTCATTAGAAACGTGCGAATTATCACACGATTCAATTATGATTTGCAACCGTTTTACCAATGTCGTGTTAGCATTACGAACTTAACAAATGCACCTTATATTATATAAATGTTCTCAATATCGCCGAAACTACATGTAAGGTACAGTCGCAACGTTTTTAATGTCAAAAATGCTCGCGCTGGGCTCCCAACTACACACATAATCCGATTTTATAATAATTGAAATGATAGTGATATTTTTGAGTGAATATGTTCTTATTGGTCTAACGAACAATTCCCTATTCACATTGGTTTGTTTTCGCAATGTAAATCATGTTTGCAAAAAAACGATACGTCACAATTTAAATTTTGTCATCATTAGTGAAAGATATTTAAAAAATCGTTCGTTTCGACGTATTTGAGACATTTTTTTATACTGAATTCAAACTATTCTTACGCAGTTGCATTGTGATTTGTCAAAATATGAATTCATGTCAAAGATCGAGCGTTCCTATTGAAAACCCCTGTGCTCACTCAACGTTGTAAACCCAGCGATATCGCCAACATAACCGTACTTCTGACAAATCAGCTGTTCAGCTCTTCAGTCGCATTCAGTTTTGTTATGTTATCATCGCAGTTCGTTCGTCGTTCGAGCAATTCGCACTTGCATCTCGCAATGATTTGCGCCCGTCTGCTCGCCCTCCAGCGCCGGCCAGCGTCTCTGCTGGTGGCCTCCGTCCCCACTCGTGCCCACTCCAACAATGGCCCTGCTGCTGCCACCCAGCAAACAACGCCAGCCGCCACCGTGGCGATTCCCCGCTCAGGCGGCGATCACGGCGCCACGCACTTTGGTTTCCAGACCATCGACGAGAGCCAGAAGGAAGAGAAGGGTATGCAATTCCTTTCCAACCCAACCTAAAACTAAACTCACTAGAGACGGCTCCTTCCACTTCCACAGTCCACAAAGTCTTCGAGGAGGTGGCCAGCTCGTACGACCTGATGAACGACGCCATGTCGGCGGGCATCCATCGGCTGTGGAAGGACACGTTCATCGAGCGCCTCGGCCCGGGCCCCGGAACCCGCCTGCTCGACATGGCCGGCGGCACCGGCGACATTGCGTTCCGCTACATCAACTACGTGAATGGCAGACAGCAGCAGCAGAAGCAGCAGCCGAACCAGAATGGAGCAGAAGCCGCCACCACCACCGCCTCATCGCACGTCACCATCAGCGACATCAACCAGCACATGCTGGACGTGGGCAAGGCTCGCGCTGAGCGCCTCGGACTCGATCGCACGGCCGGCGTCGATGTCTCGTGGGTTTGCGCCAATGCGGAGAAACTTCCATTCGACGATGCTTCCTACACTGCGTACACCATTGCGTTCGGCATCCGCAACTGCACGCACATCGATCGCGTGCTGGCCGAGGCCTATCGTGTGCTTCGGCCTGGCGGCCGCTTCATGTGCCTGGAGTTCAGCCACCTGGAGTCGGAGCAGCTGCAGTGGCTGTACGATCAGTACTCGTTCACGATGATCCCGCCGATGGGGCAGCTGCTGGCCGGCCAGTGGCAGCCGTACCAGTATCTGGTGGAGAGCATCCGGCGGTTTCCGCGGCAGGAGGAGTTTAAGGCGCGGATTGAGGAGGCGGGCTTTGTGGGAGTGCAGTATGAGAATTTGTCGCTGGGCGTGTGCGCGATTCACTCGGGATTCAAGCTGTGAGGGAGGTTGTCTAGATGCTGGCATTTGAGTCGGGCGGTGGCGAGAATATATACACTGGGTTAAAAAAGTCTCCGGGCAGTCGTTTTTGTCGATTTCCCAGGCCCACGAAAGACTTAGGAAAGCAGGTTAACTTGACTTGCGCCACTATTGGGATCACCACTTCATATATGTAAAGTTGAGCATACCTTTGGGCGTTTTATTTCACTGGAAGTCGTGGGTATATAATGGATGCGCTGAAGTGCACGCGGTAAATAAGAGAGTGCGCGGAGGTGAACGAACTGCAGCCAAAACATTGGGAGAGCACGAGGCGCATGTGCAGGTATTTGCTCGGCTCTCTGCTTTGTAGTGATTTCCCCTCTGCGAACGAACGATTTAGTTTCGAGAGCACTTTGCCATAGTGAGCCAGAGAGTGCGGTCTCTCGCGGGTTTTGGGTAGGTTGTTGTTGTTGGACTCGGGGTTGATGACTGACACACATTTCGCACACGCAAATTTATGTGTATATAAGGCCGCATCACATATGAATCGAAACACATATGCGCGCATGCATATAAAGATATGTTTATATGCTGCGGTGTTTGCAGCAGCTAATCAATATTCGCCTACATCGCATTACAAATATATACAAAGGGCATTCCTATCATGCAACCAAGCGTGAATAAAAATCACTCGAACCAGCGCTTCATCAACTCATTTTCACTTTGCGTTTTTCTCTGGTTTCGAAATGAAACACACGCAACAGTCGGCGGTTTGTACTTCACTCTCTCACGTTTTCCGTGCGTGTGTATGATTGCGTACACGCACACACACACACACACATACACGTTCTCTTTCGTGCGCTCACTCGCTCGCTCCCTCTCTCTGACTACACACAGCACGCAGCGTATATACAGCTGTGGAGCTGCCGAGCTGAGCTGCGCGGAGCGGTCGTTCACCTCTCGGGGCCATGCTGGCCGTGCTGGCGTGCGATTCGGTTTCTTCGATCGCAACGGTTCGACGTGAGCGCGCGCACATCGCGAGGTTTCCGCCGCGGTTTTGTCGCGTTTCGGTGTTTTTCTTGGGATTTCGTCGTCGTCGTCGTCGTGAATCAACCGGCCGGTCGCCACCCAGAGCCCACAAGCCCAAGCCCAATCCGATGAGGCATCGACCTCCGACATCATCTTGCTGTGCAGTGGAAGCGACAAACAATACCGCGAAATCCTGCACACACACGCGTACGAATAGCGCGAATTGTGAAGAAAACACACACACACCAACACCGTTCGATAACAATACGAAACACGCACCCGGATTCACACGGCAAACTCGCGCGCTCGGTCGTCGCTGTGTGCACTTCGGATTTTCGTCGGATGCGTCCTTGTCGTCAATGCTGCAGCAAGCCTAATCATTTGGGATCATCAACCAGAGCCAACTAATAACCACAACAGACCATCGCGCAGCAGTGTTTTTCACGTTCCATGGGGAGCGCGCATCACGAAGAGCCAAAGCCGGCCGGCAATACAGTGTAGTGTGTGTGTGTGGTGTACGTGTGTATACATGTTTGTTGCTGAATGTGTGTGGATGTGCCCGTCACAGAGTATCGGAAAATAGTGTCGAGGGTGATCCTTTTTTTTTTTGCTCCTTTGATAGCGTGAAAACCGCGCATCCTATCAACGCATATGGTGATTGTGGTTCAAATCACTGCGGTGTAGTTTTCTCTGTCTATGTGCCATAGTTTATAAATAAGCATGTGTGTGTGCGCGATGTGTGAGATATAGTAAGCTAGTATTGAAGATAGAAAATTGTCACCATTTCTAACGATGCCAGAAGAGTGTGTGAGTGTGTGGCTTCAAGCTTCAAGTCTAAGGTGAACAACATATTCAGAGAAAATGCAGCTATAGCGAAAACCTCAAATGTAGCTGACACCGAGTTTCTGTTATGCGTGTGTATGCACGGGCTGATGACTGAATATCTTTGTGTCTGTGTGAGCGTATTGGAGAGTTTATGCGATTGTTGAATGACGACATACAACGCGATGATCCAAGTGAAAACACACTCGGACTGTGAGCGCAAAGATAAGCAAAACACGACAGTTTTGTGCGAATTCAATCCGCCGATTCGTTCCTATTATTGTGAGTGTGCGCATATGCATGCATGTGTGCTTGCGAGGTGAAATTCGTCGCAACGACAAAACTGTGTGCGTTCGATTGGCTATCGATAAAACATACTCAGCATGCCCACCTTCTGTTTGGTCTGTCGGAAATCGTTGCCGCTGTCACTGCTACAGTACAGTACAGTGGATGATCACATGCATATCGGTATAAACGCATTCGCCGAGTTGATTAACCCCGATATGTGTGTGTGTGTGTTCGAGTGAGTGGTGTGTAGTTTGTGCGCGACTGTTATCGGTTTGTTGGCCGCCACAGTGCCGCTTCTGCTGCCTCGACTCGTCGTCGTCGTCGTTGACGATATCGACAATAATATCAGACCGCTGCGCAGCCGTGTTCGCTGCTGCTGCCCGCTTTTTCGAATGCAATTGCTTGGCATTGCGTTCGGTTCGCTGACGCGCTTCTGTATAATTGTTTACATGCGCACATGCACATGCAACGTGCGCGCGCGTGCGTGTATGTCTGCGAATGCGAATGTGCAAGTACTCGCACACTCAACAGACTGACGACGAAGCAGTTGTGTCGATGTCGGCGGTCGGCGTCGTCGTCATCGAGAGGAATGCCCGCAGGGCTGCTACGACAAAAACCGTCGCCTCACCACCACCACCACCATCGGCTGCGGTCGCCGCATGCCCGCCGCAATGTTTTGATGCACACGCCACGCACACTTGCTGCTCTCATGCGGAAACGCCCCGCTTGCTCTCGTTTACACACCGGCCGCCCTACGCACACGCACGTGTGAATAGGCCAGGCTATCATGTGTCACCCTTGCGCTTTTCGACGCCACCACCCCCGCCACCCACGAGTCAAGTGCGTGCGTGTGTGTGCGCGTGCGAGCGTTTGTTCGTCGTGTGCGCTCGTGCGTTCGTTTGTCACGGCGTTTTCACGGTCATGTTAATGGCCTAGTAAGCGAGGCGAGCAGCGGGCGTGAAGTGTCTTCTCCGCCCGCATCGCTGTGCGTGTGTGCGTGTGGTTTGTGCGCGTTTCTTGGCTTGGGATGCGGCGCTGAAGCTACACGTGTTCAATCGGCCGTGCGGGTTCGATGGTTACATGTCGTAAAAAGGACCTACAAGACAAAATAATTAAACTACGATAACAGAGCCTTCTCTACCGGTGTACACTGACTGAATGGGCTAGCGTTTCGAATTATAAGTCCACAAGCCACAAGTGTACATACAGATCAACGCCCGAATCTTGAACACACTCAGAACTGACATCATATACGTGATCTACGAAAATAACACACTACACTCAACTGAATGCATGCGAGCGCAAGAGACACAAATTCGCAACCGATTCTGCGATCACACAATGCACACCTACACCAAAGTGACTGTCACAATCTACATACAGTGATTCATACAACACAGTGAAAACCACCAGCAGCGCAACGGCAATTTGGATTACACCAGCGTCAATTGCATGCATCATCGGCTGAGGCGCATCGAGCATCGATCGTGTATGTGCGACACGATGTGTATATAAAGGTAAGTACCGCTGCAAGTTCATGGGTGCAAAATTGTTATTGCAGAAAAGAGTGCACTTCACTCCAGAGAACAAACGCGTGAGTTCATTGGCCCGTTTTGTCGACCGCTGACGCACGCAGATGCAATGTCCTTGATCACGATCACGCAAGAACGCATTCTCAGAACACATAGCAAGCATCGCATTTCCATTTCAACGACACAGAAAACGCGAGTGCACGCAGTGCAATCGCACGACCACTTCTGATCCATTGTGAGCACTTGTGTCTGTCACGAAATACTCACGAACACGCAGACACACACAAATAAACTACGCGAACAGGTTTGCCGAAGAGACAACGCACGGAGTGGGCCTATATTGACCAATGCACTCGAGATGGAGGATGCCCCGATGCAACGCACTCGCGATTCGCGCGATCGCGAGCTCGCGCGTGATCTTTCGAAAACGCACTCAAACGCGCCTAAGCCTCATTGGCTGATGGGATACGATTTATGATGTCGATAACCGATAACTATATTATGCGGTCCCCGACAGCGCGCCATCGAGTGGCAGACCAACGCGCAGCATGTCGTGTTCTTCCGTATTCGATATGCGGCGAGTATGTGTGGCAGAGTGCATACATGTGCCGAAGTGTGATCGTGCTGGCAACAAGTATACATACACACGAAACCACTTTCGCTTGGATGGCTATAGCAAAGCAATGCAACACAAGCACACTCACACATACCGCTCACACGGAGTTATCGCGTCGAGGCACAAGGCACAAAGCACGAAGGTCTACCGTGTATGCATGCATGTGTGTGTGTGCATCTGTGTGAGAAAACAAACGGTATCGTTAGTAGAAGAGAATTTGTAGCCGCGTGTTGTCGCTGTTGCAAGATGTGCACTGCACTGCAATGCAATGCAACGTGCGACATGCGGTGGAATTGTTTTTCGTGCGCGACTAAACTGGTTAGAGCTCGTCGTGATCATTCTTGTGTCGTGTGTGTGTGTGGCGCGGCATGCGCGCGACATTCGTTTTGTCGGCATTTTGCGCTTTCACAATTCGCGTTAGTGGCAAAAGTTCGCGAACTTTTAATCTGTGTCTGCTTGTCTGCGCGTGTGCGGCTGGCCTTTCTAATTGTACCGACGAAGACGCGGCGGCATTTCGCCGTGCAACTGTGGCGAGTGCATTGACCTTGGCATTCAACTTGCTTCTTTCGTCGTCGCTGTCGCTGAGGACTTTCGTGCATTATTCGAAACATTCAGGGTGGTCAAAATAGATTAATTCTGATAATGCCATCATTTGAATAAGTGAAATGGAAATGTCTTATCAGGAATTTGTTGAAGACAAATCCGTCGAAATGCCTTCAAATGGACGTCATCATTAATGATTGAAAACCATTTAAAAATTTGACAACCCTGTGTTTTTATGCTCTCGTGGTTGCGATGTTACGGGAGTTATTTGCTCTCGATACATTTCACATCATTATTCCATGCTCCAGGTGTTCGATTCAACACAATGACACCGTGCGCAATGGGAGTCTGTGTGTGCATGATTCGGAGCACCGATGCGCCAGTACGTTGACCCGAGTTCATGCGCGCATGCACACTGTCGAAATGCACTTTGTCGTACATTATACTTACATCTTACATTATATGCTTATACATGACTCTACACTCGCCCGAGCTGTCTGAGCGCGTGCACCAAGTTCGAACGTTGCGATGCCCTTGTCCTTCGCCCAGATGTGTTTTAAATTCATGCACTTTATCAGCTGCGATGCGCGATGTGTTGCACGTTGCACGTCTGCGTAGCGCAGAGATGCCATTTCAGAGGGGGGTTTGTTGAAATGTGTGTGTTGGAATAATAATAATAATCGAATTGAAATATACATTGTGTGAATAATCACCTCACGTTCACACTTTGCGTGATCGCTCTACTATAGGTGAATATGCATCGATAATGTCGCTTACTGACTGAATTGCACTGAAGTGCACAATACAATCGTCGCGTATAAAAACACCGACAACGTTGACGCAGACATCACACAGTGAGTAGACGTGCAAGAGTGCAACGACCGACCTAGCAAAAGCAACACACACACACACGCACACCAATGTTATACGCAAGCACTCGACATTCTGTCTACATGCGAAGTGCGTGTGTGTGTGCAACGAGTGGTGCTGATGGTACTTTGCGTGTGCAGCAGTGTCATCACGTCGGTCATTGAGGTTTTGCACGTGAGCGTATGTGTGTGTGTGTGTGTGTGGGAATTCTATTGATAAGTACAACACAGATTACGGATGCAATGCCAGTAGCATGAACAGAGAGCCGATAACAGCTGTTCTCGTCGCATTGGCCGCCGCCAGCGACCTTAAAATGTTGGCAAATCCAATGCACGCGTCCTAGCGATAATCATGCAAAAATCGTCGACGTGTCGTCGTGTCACGAAGTCACGATGCTAGGTTTGTACCGTGCACTCATTACACGCCAAACATACGCGCTTATCGCGAGCGTACGCACAATTTTCATTACTGTTCAATGCGACTGATAAAGAAGCCGGTTGATAAAAAAAAGTGGAGTATAATAGCAGTCTGGGCGGCGCAACGATGTGCGATGCGCGCTGCTGCCACATAGTAGATCGCATGTTTGTCGTCGCAAAGTTCGTTTGCTTTCTGGCGCGGCCGGCCGGCATTCTGGCCGACGACCGCGATTAATACACACGCACGCATCTATCGCTGCCTATCTATTTGTATGCTCTTTGTACATAGTATGCCGAATTGTGCGTGCACGCATATAATACGCACAGTGGCCAAAACGAACACGAACGGCGCTGCGGCAACGAATACACACACACGCACACACACACACGCACACGCACACGCACGCACGCACACGCCTATCTTTATATTATGTACCGGCGTGCGTGCGCAGTGCGTAAGTGACCGATAACACATTTTTCGGGGAGTTTAGCCTTACAGAAAGTCACAGTCAAGGTCGAAATGGCTGTATTGTGCGTGAGTTTTGCCGCTGTCGTCGAGCGTGTGTTTCGGAGCGCTGCTGAGCGCTTGCTTGTGTGCGAGCGATGCTTCAATGGCTCCGTAAACATGTATGTATTTAAACGGTATGTATTTGGACGTGCGTGTGTATTTGGGCATGCTGCCGAAATAGGCAAGTGTGAACGCTAGACGCAAGCCGGCGCTCTCCGCGTATTTGTTCGGTCGTGTGTAGGTAGTTAGGTGCGGTACCGTTACTTCGAACACACACACACGCACAGCATGAACCGAAAATGTGGTTTGATGCTGGCTGCGGCTGATGTGTGAGCGCCAGCCACCATGGCTTGTGTGTGTTTGTGAATTCATGCTGTGGCGGATGGTTGAGTGTGTGAATGTGTGTGACGGTCATTTGTTTGACCTTGTGCAGAACACAGAGTACCGTTGTCGGCAGTAGCTTTGTGTTTACGTATAGTGTACACTGAGTGGGTATTTGTATACGTGCGTGTGGGTGTACTAATCGATGTAATCATGCTTATTTGTACGAGAAATTACCGCACACATAATTATACCGAACAAAAAAAGATCAATTTGGGCTCGACCGGGATTTGAACCCGGGACCTCTCGCACCCGAAGCGAAAATCATACCCCTAGACCATCGAGCCAACGTACTGGTGCGTCGCCAAGCTGCGATGCGCACGCATCGCATCAGTTGATAGAGTCAGGCGCGAATGTGTGCGAGCGAGCAATTCATTCATGATACTGCGCTGCGGATTTCCGGCTAATCGATGCGCAGCAAGTTGGGACAGATATTCTTCCACACGGCTCATCCACTGACTGGTGGGATGAGCGGTGGTGGTTTTCCGTATGCTGGCGCGGCGGCGGCCGAAATGAAAACAACAGCCCATGCAGCAACAACAACAACGGGAACAGCGGCGCAAAGCAGAGCAATGTCGTATGCGCGTGTGCATGCGTGAGTATGTTTATGTGCGTGTGTGTATGTGTGTGAACAGCGCCGGAGGTTAGTGACCTCGAGTCAGGGTCGCGTACGGTCGTTCAACTCATCGAGAGTGTCCCGAGTGTGTGCGAGCAGGCGAGAGCTCCGCCGCTCTGCTTGCACATGCCGATGTGTTTGCGCTCGTGTGCGTGTGTTTATTTACACGCGAGCACGGCGAAGGGCTCAGCCGTGCCTCAGTGCGTGCGCAATGAGAGGGAAAACCAAGGAAAGAGCGCGCGGGAGCCAATCATTGGGAAATTTGCGTGCTGCGAATATCCTGGTGCGAACACGCACACACACATTTTGTCTTATGTACATCGCATTATGTAATCAAATGGCCAAAACAAACCAGCAAGTTCTTTGTCTAGGGCCTAGCGCCTAAGCCGCAGATCACAAGTGACGTGATATTCATTTCTTGGTAGAATTACAAATTACCATTCAAATCGTAACGATGCAACGTGCGGCGGCGTCGCAGTGCGTCATCCGAATGAAATGCGGAAGTTACTGCGTCGAGGCATGCGGCTGCTCTCTGTTGGCGGCTCTCTGGCCCTCTAGAGAGACGAGCGGGAAAATCGACCGGCCTATTTATCGCGCGCGCGCGCGCATTCATGTTTCTCCTACCCGGAGAGCTGGGCATTTGTCCGAGTGCCATCATTTCCCCTCCGCAGACGCGCACTCTCTCTTCAGCTCAGCGCTCAGCGTGAATGCGAGCATAAGTACGCGCGTAAGTACTGGAGAGTGAGAGGTGAGCCGCCGCAGCTGGAGAGTGGTGGTTGAGTATGAGTATTGATCAATGCGGTTATCTTGTGGGTTGATTGCATTTTCTTTTGCATTTTCATGCGCTTATCTGTATATGTTGTATATTGAGCATGCTGAACGCGGTTATTTATGCTACTAGATGTGATTCAAATGGAAATCTTGGATGTTGAACACCAAATCACTCGATTCGAGATTCCATTTGATGACTTGATTACGTACGAACGCCGCAAGCCAATGCAAGTTGCACATACGCGCATACTACCTCAAACATATGAAAATAGGTTCAGTCTCGTTAATCTACGTATTTTTCGATATATGGAGAAAGTATCGAACGAATCAAACATGCAAGTAATTAAAACAACAAATAATGATAAAGATGTGTGCCCAATTTAATGTTCACATTGTTCAACGACACTCCAGAAAAATGTTATGGACTCGTACGACACTCGGAAAAATGTTTGTGGGGTAGTTGAACAATAAATGTTGGTATGCGTTTGGTATGGTGGTGGTGGTGCGCTGTTGTGACCTAGGCCAACCCTGAGAGCGTTCACCCCGTGTTCCACATTCGAACGTCGCCACCGTCACGCTCGATGCAGCCAATGCAGAAGCAGCAGCGGCAGTAGCATACAGAAAACACACACAATTCTTCTCTCTATCCTTGAACATGCAAGCAGCAACAGCAGCAGCAGCAGCGTTCTCTTTGCACGCACGCATCCGCTAGTCTCCCGCCCCATCCACCCCGACATTGCCGGGTGGGGTGGGGGTGGTGGTTGTAAAGCAATGCACCCATTTTGCCATGAACCGCGCAGCATGCTCGATGGATGCGTATGGGGTTTTTGCACAAACTGCACTAGCTGAACAGCCCACCCCACACACCCCCAACAGCGTTCGCTAGCCCAGCTGACAATAGCCAAGTGGAGGTGGTGGTTGGGGTTGCGGTTGTGGTGGTTTTGTTGTTGATTGTCGTTTTACTAAAAAGGGACAAGTGCGAGGTGGATCGCACGATCAAAGAGAGGGGTGATATTAGTGGCAAAATATAAATGGGCCCTGTGGCGGAAGTTTTGCTCAGTAGACAATTTAGTTCTAGTATAGAAATATTGTCATTTTGACTGGCTTCAACTTTTCAGAGAGAGCCAGTCAAAGTGTGTGTAGACGTGTATCATTTTGCCTCTAGTTTTACCCCTGAGAAACGCTCTTCGATTGGTACGATCCACCCGGTACTTTTCCCTTGTTGAAATCATTAAGAAATAAACATCACTGAATCAGCCATTACCACCACCGACCGACAGACTAAACCACCCACCCACCACCCACCAACCACCCACTCGCAATGCGAACGAAGCTGGTGAGGAACATCTTTTTGCTGCTGTTGCGATCTGCGTGTGTGCTCTGGGTTTGCATGGTATGAGTGTGTGTGTGTGCGAGTGCTTGTATGCAGGCCGAAAGTGCAACGAACGCATTACGTCATGAACGGCTCGCATCGCGTGCATGGTCGATAGTTTCGAGGACACGACGACGACGACAACGACGACAACGCACAAGCTCGACGTCGTCGCATCAAACGTTTAAACTCGCGCCAGCACATAAAAGCTTGCGTTCGATTTGAGTGTGCCATTTTCGCGTCGCGGCAAAGTCGTGATGAG
This sequence comes from Exechia fusca, assembly GCA_024741255.1. Lineage (NCBI taxonomy): Eukaryota > Metazoa > Arthropoda > Insecta > Diptera > Mycetophilidae > Exechia > Exechia fusca. Next base: position 21,720 of record JANTBZ010045177.1, read on the forward strand.
ACAACGACGACTGATGAATTAAAAATGCGAGCCATGTTTGCTGTTATCGACCGAGAGTGCTCGAAATCGCGAGGTTCGACGGCTCCTAATTATAATAAAACTGTATTCGAAATGTCATATGAATCGCATATGTGTCGCCAATTTACCAGTACAGCATTGCATCGTTTTGTGAACTATCACGAAGCGCGCACTCGACCCGCCGCTGCGGATGGCGCATACGGCGAACACGACGGCGGATAGTGTGCTGAATTCATGCTGGTTTTACTACTTCCTGGAAGCATATACGTGCGAATGTGGCGGTGGTACATTGCTTCACACAATTTATGGTTCGAACATGGGCTTTCCGCGTTCGCGCACACGGCAATGCGAAAGTGCATTTCGAAATTTCGTTGCGTTGTTGCGATTTGCATTCGCTTGCGCAAGTAGCGTTTTGTGTGCCGGCCTCCAGAGCGTTATTGCCAAGTATCGTGCATGCATGCATGTGTGTGTGTGCGTGTGTTTGTTTGTGATTGTGCGGTCGTCGCGTTTCTCGCGAATGCCGCGAATTTGATCCCACTCGATGCGTTCGCGTGTCTGGGGCAGCAGCCGCCAACAGATGCACACATGGCAATTTCTAACACATCTAACACGCTCGATCACATGCGAACACTCGCACATAGACCAGCAAACACACACACTCAGTCAGGCACAATGCAAAGCACAGCATGTGTAATTGCGATGTCAAAGTGTGAGTGTGTGTGTTACACTCTACGACAATCGTGCGGTTTGTTACGAGAGACGTGCTGTGCTCTGCTGCTGTACTACGACGGAGCAATGAACTCGAAACCGTCAAAAGAGCACACAAATATAATATGAACACTCACGAACACACAAACACACACACACAGCCATAAGGCTACAACGAGCGAGCGAATGCGCAAACGCAGCTCACGTTTTCAGTATGAACAGTGGCTCCAAGGGGAGTTGGCTTCGAGGGGGGTTGACGGATCAGACTTTACATTCACGCTTTGGAATTGGAATAATATGTTACTTAACAATGCTCACTGAACGGAGCAATGATCGAAAAATCGAAAATCAAGTCCTCGGCCTGACGTTATTTCCACAATTTTGTGATTTCCCAAAAGTTTAATCCTTCTACAAAAAAACAGTATTCGATGTGGGTCACATCTGGAAAAAACAACCGGATGGGGTAGCAATTCGCACCCCTAGTCATTTGCCTCGTTCAGCTTTCCGGATCATCGTCGCGATTTTGTTTTTAGCAAATGTGGACAAACGCACACTGCACAAACAGCTGAAAAGTACTTTCAAGAAACTACCGTTAGCGTTATGGAATGGCCAGCTCGAAAGTCAGACCTCAACCCGATTGAGAATCTCTAGACAAATGTTTTGAGTGAATAGTTGGGCCGTACATTCGAATCTCGGAATGCAATCTTTCAAAACGTTCGCAAAATGTGAAACAGCCTTACATCTGAGGTTTCTTGGAAATTAGACGAGAGGTGATTGAGGCTGAAGAACATACAAGAAAATATTGGGAACAACCAACTTGAAGCCTTTCGCTATTGATATAACATCATGCCTTTAATTCTCTGCCCGATCAATTATGGTACACTTTCACTTCTTAATCCAATGGAGAGGCCGAGATTCACATTTGTCGACATTACATTTTTCAAGAAGCATACGCAATGATGGAGGAACAAGTCTGCATTTGAACATTTTTATAATCAGGCTCTATTTTGTTCTGGCTACAAAACTGTTCTGCGAATCGACGTGTATCTAATTCTTTGGCCACAACTGTATATATATTTATTTGACGTCTAGTTCCACGTTCCACTTTGACATAAGGTATTAATCTGAAAATTAGAAATAGTACAAATATTTTGAACGTAAAATACAAAAACTAAATTTTCAACTGCTCATATCTTCGACCACCGGGCAAATTGGCCGGAATCCATTTAGCTATGCTTTCTCATTCGATTGAAGTACACTCATGCAGGGAGGCCGTGGCCGAAAAGAGGGGGTTCACCAGCTCGGTATAAACTAACCGATGAACGCCCTCATTTTGGCCGCGGCCTCCCAGCATCTGCGTCAAACAAAAACACATCTGCGACGGCCGCCTCGACTGCATCAACGGCGAGGACGAGCTCAACTGCCCGGCCGCCCGCAACTGCACCGCCTCCGGCTGGCCGCAGCGCTGCGCCCAACTGTGCGTCCAGCAGCCGCTCGACGGCCAGCGCACCTGCGCCTGCCAGCCCGGCTACACGCTGCACCCGGACGGCGTCCAGTGCGTCGACATCGACGAGTGCGCCGCCGACCGGCGGCGTCCCGTCTGCTCGCAGCAGTGCCTCAACACGCCGGGCAGCTTCCGGTGCGCCTGCCTCGCCGGCTACGTGCTGCGCCCCGATCTGCGCACCTGCAAGGCGCTCGGCGGCGCCGTGCGCCTGATCCTCGCCAATCGCGCCGACATCCGGGAGCTGTCGCTGAACAGCCAGCACTATGCGCCGCTGGTCAAGGGCCAGCACAACGCCATCGCTCTGGACTACTCGCTGCGCGCCCAGCTGCTGTTCTGGTCCGATGTCTCGACGGACGTCATCCGGGTGGCCAATCTGAACGGTACCGATGTGCGCACGGTGGTGCGTTGGGGCCTGGAGGCACCGGGAGGCATCGCCGTCGATTGGGTGCACGAGCTGGTCTTCTGGACGGATTCGGGCACGCGGCGCGTCGAGGTCGCCACGTTCGATGGACGTTGGCGCAGCGTGGTGGCCGCCTCCGATCTGGACAAGCCACGCGCAATCGCCGTGCATCCGGGCGAGGCGCTGCTGTTCTGGACGGACTGGGGCACCGGATTGGCGGCCGTGTCGGCCAACAGCGACGGCTCCGACGCGGCGGCTTCAACGCCCAAGATCGAGCGCGCCCACATGGACGGCGGCGGCCGGCAAGCGATCGTCAGCGCCGGAGTGTTCTGGCCCAACGGGCTGGCAGTGGACTATGCTGCGGGACGGCTGTACTGGGCGGATGCCAAGCACCATGTGATCGAGAGCTGCGCGTTTGATGGCCGGGACAGGCGCAAGGTGCTGAGCACCGGGCTGCCGCATCCGTTTGCGCTGACCATCTTCGAGGACCTGATGATCTGGACGGACTGGCACACGAAGCGCATCTCGGCGGCGCACAAGGTGACGGGGCACGGAGTGCGCCATGTGCACGAGGGCCTCAGTTTTCCGATGGACGTGCACAGCGTGCATCCGTCGAGGCAGCCGGACTTTGGGGATCGGTGTACGAAGAACCAGCGCGGGCAGCGCGGCGGGTGCTCGCACATGTGCCTGCCGAGTCGGGTGGGCAGGCGGTGCTCGTGTCCGATTGGGCTGACGCTGAAAACGAATCAGTGAGTATTGGATGGAGCGCAAGCTTCGAGGTCTATCATTAATTTCGATCCCAAATCCAGGATGACCTGCACCGAGATTCCGGACAATCTGCTGCTGATCGCGCGCAAGAAGGACATCCGCATGCGGCAGCTGCAGATGAACACCTCCGCCTCTCCGACCGCCGATATGGTGATCCCGTTGGACGGCCTGAAGTCGATCATTGCGCTGGACTGGTGCGCCCGGACCGATCGGGTGTACTGGACGGATGTGGGCCGAGCGACGATCAATCGGGCGCATCTGAACGGCACCGATCAGGAGACGGTCGTCTCTTCGAATCTGATTGCGCCCGCTGGGCTGGCGTTCGATTGGCTGACCGACAAGATCTACTGGACTGATTCGGGTGGGTGTTGGTCGGGGGCATCCGTTTGATGTTGAGTCGTGTTTGAAGCCATTTTGTATGGCACTCAGACTTCTACGTCTTCCTTTTTATGAGTTAGTGGTAGACTAGCCGAACTCTTAGACTGTCATTCTTGCTATTTCCATCCATCGAACCGAAGGATGCTTTGAACATACAGACATACTACATTGTTGTTCTGGTTAACAAGTCTTTAATGCATGTTCTCCTCAGACCTGCCACCATTCTTGTTCTCAATGTCTCTAGCCGAACATCTAGACTGGAATTCTTGCTAACTTGGTCTGTCTAATCGAAGGATGCAATGAACATTCAGACATAGTTCTTTCCTGGACCAAGTTTGTACTGCACTCTGACTTCTTAATACACGTCGTCCTCTTTATGAGTTAGTGGTAGACTAGCCGAACTTCTAGACTGGGATTCTTGCTATTTCGTTCTATCGAATCGAAGGATGCAATGAAGATCCACACATACTTATTTCCTGGACATTGTTGTTCAGAATCACAAGTCTTTAACGCATGTTCTCCTCAGATCTGCCACCATACTTGCCCTCAATGTCTCTAGCCGAACTCCTAGACTCGGATTCTTGCTAACTTGGTCCGTCGAATCGAAGGATGCAATGCACATTCAGACATAGTCCTTTCCTGGACATTGTTGTTCATATTAACAAGTCTTCAACGCATGTTCTCCTCAGACCTACCACCATACTTTTCCTCAATGTCTCTAGCCGAACTCCTAGACTCGGATTCTTGCTAACTTGGTCAATCGAATCGAAGGATGCAATACAGACATACTTCTTTCCTGGACATATTAACAAGTCTTTAACGCATGTTCTCCTCAGACCTGCCACCATACTTATCCTCAATGACTCTAGCCGAACTCCCAGACTCGGATTCTTGCTAACTTGGTCCATCGAATCGAAGGATGCAATACAGACATAGTTCTTTCCTGGACATTGCTGTTCAGGTTAACAAGTCTTTAACGCATGTTCTCCTCAGACCTGCCACCATTCTTCTCCTCAATGCCTCTCGTCTCTTCTCTCTCCGGTCGCAGGCACCCACCGCATCGAGGTCGCCACCGCCGACGGCCGCCGTCGCGCCCTCCTCGTCTGGCGCCAGCTCGACAAGATCCGCGACATCGTCGTCCATCCCGCCGGCGGCCTCATGTTCTGGTCGGACTGGGGCACGCGCCCTCTCATCGAAGTGGCCGCCATGGACGGCTCGCAGCGCCGGGCGCTGGTCAGCACCGACCTGCGCTTCCCCAACGGGCTGGCCATCGATGCGGCCGCCAGCCGGCTGTACTTTGTCGACGGCGGCACCAAGTCGCTGGAGTACGTGCGGCTGGCGGACGGCGGCGGCCGCACCGCCGTCATCGAGCAGGGCATGCGCCATCCGTTCGGCGTCGATGTGCACGCCGGCCGCGTCTACTGGTCGGACTGGGACACGCGACGCGTCGACGTCGCCGATGCGGCCAGCGGCCAGGGCCGGCGGGCGCTGCTGAACGCCACCGACGGTCTGATGGACGTGCGGGTGTTCCACCGGCAGCGCAAGGCGGCCGGCATCGTGAATCCGTGCGCCCGTCCGCCCAATGGCGGCTGCGAGCACATGTGCCTGCTGCGGCCGGGCGGCCGGTCGGCGTGCGTGTGCCCGGTGGGCGTACGAGCCATTGGTGAGGCTGGCCGTTGCCGGGCGGGGCCGGCGCGCTTCGTGGTGCTGGCGCACCGCATCGATGTGCGCCAGCTGTCGCTGGACATTGACTATGCGGTCGATGTGATACTGCCGCTGCAGGGCGTCACGAATGCGGTGGCGGTGGACGTGGATAGGGCGTCGGGTGACATTTACTGGTCGGACACGGTGGAGGACACGATCGTGCGGACGGCTGGCGTGACGGACGGCAAAGGCGTCGGCGATGGCGGTGGTCGTGGCGACCGTAAAGGCGGCCGCGGACGGACGGTGGTCGTCGGCGACGCCCTGCAGAGCGTCGACGGGCTGGCCGTGGACTCGGTGGGCGGCAAGCTGTACTGGACGGACGGCGGCAGGCATACGATCGAGGTGGCCGAGCTGGACGGGCGCCATCGCGCCGTGCTGGTGTGGAAGGAGCTGGAGAGTCCGCGCGGATTGGCACTGGACTATGCGAGCGGTCTGATGTTCTGGACGGACTGGGGGGCGCATCCGCGGCTGGAGCGCGCCCAGATGGACGGCACGGGCAGGCGGAAGCTGGTCGAGACGGGGCTGGTGTGGCCGAACGGGGTGGCAGTGGATGGAGGCGAGCGGCGCGTGTACTGGGTGGACGCGCAGACGAAGCGGATGGAGTCGTGCGCGTTCGATGGGAGCGGGAGGCGCGTGGTGGTGCGGGACTTGTCGTATCCGTATGGGATGGCGGTGACGCCGAAGGAGGTGTACTGGACGGATTGGAATACGACGGCGCTGCATCGGCTGCTGAAGCCCAAGGACGGGGTGACGGTGACGATGACGGCTGGTGGTGGTGGTGGAGCGGAGGAGGGTGGCGGAACGGCGAGGTCGGAGGTGTTGCTGAGCGGATTGCAGGGGCTGATGGACGTGAAGGTGGTGGATGTAAGTGTGGAATTTGTACGGTTTGTTATAGCAGCGAATTTTCAGAATAAGATCGCGTTTCGAAATTGAAGATTGGGGATTCCGCATTATAACCAGACCTGTCGCAAGAATGATAAAAAAGAATAAGAAACGTTTACACAAGCTGAACTGAGACTGCAATACAAGTTTTATGTTTGTACGTCTTTGGCCTTAGTTATGCTACATGCTACTCTTTGCTTGTTCTGTATCGCGGTGAGGTCAATCATTTCGATCGGCTTCGGCTTGAGTTTCGTTCAGAGTATTCCAAGCCCGATCCTTTTCGCCATTTACCTTGCAATCTTCCATACATTTCCTCGGATTTCACTCGTAACTCTTCGAAACATTTCGACACATTTTGCAACGGGTTTGAATTTTTAGCTGCCAAATAATGAAGGTTTTTTTTGCATCGCTTCATTACTGTCGACGAAAAGTGCATCCATTACGATAGCCCCAAACGTGAAAAATCGTATGGATACACCTGCCACACATCATCATCTACAAGACCGAATATCCATGAATCCGCACTCATGCTCTGTATTTAGTGGGATCAGCTGGGCATAATTTATGATGAGCTGCTTAAACCGAACGAAACAATCACCGAAGAAGTCTAAAGACGACAATTGATGCGCTAGAGCCGGGCATTGCGGAAAAACGGCCGCAATTCGACTTGTTTAAGCGCACATCCTGTAGATTGTTCATCAGTATATTCAAACACAACATTCAAACCGATCGATATGCAGCGATCGCGCACACATACCTAAACACTTTTTGCAGCGAGCGCACACTCATACATATACACTTTTTGAAGCGATCGTTAGTTCGCTTCACTCTCGTT
>JANTBZ010045178.1:0-11498 GCA_024741255.1 Exechia fusca
AAAAGTTCTAGAAAAGGTCGGCTCTGGCCAAGAACTTGAATTCTCGACTGTCCCAATATTGGCTTGTTAGGGTAGTACATATAACTCTCGGACTGTTGATCCAGTACGAGATATAAAGAAAGGATCATTATGATTATATTATTAAGCATTTTCGATACCGATGAAGGTAAAAGAACATTTTCGTGGAACGCTGCATTTGATGACGCTAGTCGTTTCGATTGTCGTTAGTCGTCGTCGTTACGCCGTGCAACATGATCGTTAATACGTCGAAGAACGCGCGATGCATCTCAATTGCCCGCGACAACGAAGATCGTGCTCTGTCGTGCTCTGCCTATGTCTATACACTATTCCGCTGTCCCCGATATGGAGAAATGGATAACGTCCGATGTTCGACGAACGACGACATATCGTTACCAGCATAATGTGTGTAGCTAATGTGAATTTAATAATATACTCTGTACTGCGTACTACGCATCAGCCGCTCTGATATTTGCCGATCATCAGGAGAGGATATGTTTTCTATGTAGGGGATGGTAAACCGTTAACGACCGCTTGCTTCTATTTGATCAATATTTCTATTTTGGCGCGATCTTATAAACGATCATCAAGGCTATAGGTTTTAAAGGAAACTATTTTATGTGTTCATTACATTTGGTCTTATGTCAGGCTCGTCACTAAAGTTAACATTGATTTTGTGCCTCAAGAGCATTGCCATAGCAATTCAAAATAATTATCGGATAATAAAAGATATTAAAAGAGTAACTAACTCATATGATCCTGATACTGCTTGTAACTGTTATTTAGGAACAAATCTTGAACGAATTCGGACTGTAGACATTCGGAAAATATCCAAAGAAAATTGAATTGAATTTGATTTTGTGACTCTAGATTGCCATAGCTATTTAGAAAAAATATCGAATAATAAAATTGACTGAAAGAGTAACTAAATTAATCAACTGTGACCGATCCTGATCCTCATACTGCTTGTGACTGTTATTTGGGAACAAATATTGAACGAATTCAAACTGTATACATTCGGAAATAATCCAAAGGATATTTTGTGAATATTCCTGTGTTGCTGAATCAGCCAGGATCGGACGACTATCCACTTTCTTCGCTAGACTTTATGTTCGTCGTGCGCCGCACTCGCATGTTGTGCGTCTGTCTTGTGTAGTACACATGCTGCGATAATAATTACACGTGTCCGTGATGTCGGATTCGGACAATCGTGTGAGCTGGCTGGCTCTGGCTCGAAGTGCGGAGTGCGGAAACGCACTCCTCGTCTGGTGAAATGTGTCCGTCCCGGCCTGCCAGCGGAGATCTTGACAAACGCGTGCGTTCGCGATTTGCGTGCAGTGCGTGAGATTGTTCCGTCGCGATTCCCACAGCAAGCGCGAGTTCGACGTTCATGCTGCATGCATGTGTGGTTCGTTTTAAATCGCCGCCGCACGAGCTAGTTTATTTGTCCAGTCATAATAACGACGACGAAACGCGCGGCAATAGTTTGCCATGCGGAGTGTTTTGGCGAGTTGTTAGAGTTGTGACAACTTTACTGCGCGTGTATGTTTGCATATCGAATGCATGCGCATGCGCGCGCGATCGGTCCGGGCTTTGTTCCGTTCCGCCGAGTGCGCAAATATACGCTATGCGCCAAAATGACATAAATTGATTGGGAGATTATGGATTTCCTTGAAAAGTTTAAGTTGAGTAAGCATTTCAAATATTTGGTATAGTGTCTAGTGTTGAAGACATTTTGATTTAAATAAAAATGGAAGGAATAGTAAGATGTGGATGCCTCTTCGAACATGGGTTAAAATTATCGAATCACACATATGCTCGAAATTACGACTCAAAATCTTCGAAATTTCACTATCCATTGCAGATTCTTGTGAAAGTGGCATTTTTTTAAACTAATATTTTTTTATTGCCTTGGCACGGCATGTGGAAAAAGGTGGAAAATCATTCTCATCTTCATCTGTTGTGAAATTGAACGCCTAACGTGGATATACTTTTTGTTTCACGTTTAACGAAATGTTTCCGATTGAGGGTACCTTCTCTACTATACTGTTCTATAAACCGTTTTCGAAAAACAGATATTTTGTATGGATTGTGAAATAAAATATTTTGCTCGGTAAATTATTCTAAAAACTGTACGCAAATCGTTGTGGTTCTTGGTTCCAGGGAGGAGTTTGAGACTTTATTCGAACGATTTTTTCTGAGATAATAGAGGAGTGTTTTCTCAACAAAAATGCATAACTACAAAACATGTGCCCGTGTCCCTTCTCACCTATCGCTCCAGAGAACGAAGCAAATTGAACTACCATCATTTAAATTAACATCGACAAACGTCATATCAGTCCTAGGATCCAAAATACATGTCGCATAGCGAATATTTGCGCATATGAACAGATTTAGACACACACACACACACACACACCGCACGCCGCACAAAATGCACTCAGAAATTGAATACATGCATTTACAAGCATACTATGCGTGTATGCTTTTCGCACGACGACGACGACGACGACGAGATAATGTACTCGCGTCAGCGTCAGCGCAAACATGCACCAGATTTCAAGGCTGAAATAATCGAAAGCCCCGCCGACGCCGCCACACTCGCACGCGCTCAGCATAAAAACCGTGCGCGTGCAATTTTCACATTCGTGATGTGTGTGTGTGTGTGTGTGTGCGGCGTGGAAAAACGCCAAGTTGACGCATGCAGCGACACACACGACGTGTGAACAAACGCCCATCAAACGCGTTTGGAACAATAAAAGCATATCTCTTAACGAGTCTCTTCTTTGCAACCGAATGCATGTGCGAGGGTGATATCCGAATATGTGGACGAACAAATCATATGCACTGTTCACGCAGCGTGTGCATCAGAGAATAAACGAGCGTGGGAAAAATCGATGGTGTGCAATTAATTTCTCTTATTGTATGTGCGAAAAACTCTCTCCGCCGCGCATCGAATACGAAGCGCCGAAGCCGAGAACTCAGCGCTAGAAATTATGTGTGTATATTTGCACGATTAAAATGCAAATGGATGCGTGCATGCTTGCAGCACGCGTGCGTGTTTGTATGTGTGTTTAATGTGCTGGTACATTGTTGTAGTGCACTGCAAGAATATCTAATGTGATATATTCACCTGCTGAGGATTGCATTCGCAATGTTGCAACATTTGCGATGATGATGCGATGCTGGTGCTGCAGATTATGATGTTGTGAGCATGCGGTTTTGTTTCAATTTCGATTAATTATAATCATATGCGCGTGCGCAATAGACCTAATTGCATATAACGCACCGGCAATATAATTTATAGCTTGAGCTACACACGCGAGGTGTGGTGATGATGCGAGTGCATTAGTATATTATTATCGCAGCATATGAGACGTACAATGTTGTCGGGATTTTCTGGTGTGGAGATGTCTGTGAAGAATGTACTCAACAACTCTTCTATGTTTAGATAAGGTTAGTCTCGATGATGATCTTCCAAAATTAATCTATATCGACGACAATTTCACTCAACATAGAAATGATAAAACAAAGAATATATAATTGCGTTTACTGAGGTAATGTGTGGTGATGTGTGCATATAATTACGAACAATTTCAATGCCCTATGATGTCATTTACCGGTTACAGAATGCATAATTTGAAAAATATATTTGTTTATATATTTTTTATTCTGGTAAACAGCATAAATGATGATCAGAATGCATTTAAAGACGATGTTAATGTGAGTGCATGATAAAGTGTGAAGTGTGTGGTTTTTCGCAATTTTAATTTAAATTCAACGCGCGAGATTTCGTTGGCGACGACGACGACGACATTAAGCCACTTGCTCCCATTTCCACATCGCGCGCACACACACACACAAGTCACAAACCTCACCACACACACACACACACACACACATTCAATTCCATTCAGTCGCAATCACACATGAGTGTGTGTATGTTTGTATTGTTTTGGCAACACGAATTAGACGCAGCAGCATACACACGAAAAATGTGAATATGCACTCGAGTACAATACGAACTCACAGCACGATGTCTGTAGTATGTAGTATGCTCTCACATATGATTCGCTGTGCTCGCGTAAAAATCGTGTTCAAGGTCTCCGATTCGGCGTCACTCCGCGTCGCGCGTGTGTCTCAAGTCTTAACGCGCCGCGCCGCGGAAAAAATAATACACACATATGTTTGAATGATGTGTCTGGCGGCGTGTCGGCGGCGGCGTGTGTGTGTGTGTGTGTGTGTGTGTGTGTGTGTGTGTGTGTGTGTGTGAATCACGTCGGTGTTCACGTGTGCGCATTGTTAACGCAAATGTATACGTAGTACATACATGTGTACGCTGTATGTGTTAATCTTTATGTAGGTCTGCCGTACGAAATGTGCGACATGCAATGGGCGGACAAGAGATTTTCGCGCCACCAGCCGCCAGCAGCAACAGCAGCAGCAGCGGCAACAGCGTGACACCTCTCTGGCGAGGTGTTTGACACACTAAAAATCGCGAACGCGTCGCAAACACAATTGTACGATACTACTCCAGCGAAATAATTTCGATCCAATATGATCAACTCTATAGGGTAACATGTATAAACATGTATAATAATAATTTTTTGTTGGGAGAACATTTTTTTTATTGATAAGAATTCGTACACAATTCAAATACCTTTCATTCAAGTATAGACGCATTGTTTTAAGTAGATTCAACATGATATTATAGTCTTCAAACCGAAGACGTAACACGGATCGTGTTTGGTCTAGAGACCATAACTTTTCACAAGAATAACTTGGAAAAATGTGCAAATTCTTTATTGAGAGCTTATTGAATTGAGCACGAATTTCCATAATTAAGAAGAATTGTTATATTTTACGAAGTGAATTTGAAGACGCGAGAAATAAAGAGAACATGACTAATTCAAAAAGGGGTCTTAACTAACAAGCTAGGGTAGTATCCAAACACTCAAGCGCGCGAGAAACAATTACACACGTGTGCGTGTGTTTGCGTAGAAAATTGCCACAAGCAATCACACCGGCGCGCATCGCGGGTTGAAAGCAAAAGGTGAAACCGTGCAAAATACGCTCGCATACGAGGCGAAATGTTGCACAGACACATCGAGCACAGCACAAAAAAGTTGTCATGTTGCACACTGCGTTCGTGTGTTTCGTACGCATCGATTTGTTTTAATGGGCTACGCGTCGCATGCGTTGTTGACAATTTCGGGCACACACACACACACACACGCTCCAACATATTATGCAAAGCTGCCGCGTTGCCGCCGATTTTCTCCGATCGGTCCATATATGCTAATTGCACATAATAGCCTAATTGTGTAACGTCTTTTATGTGCTGTCTGTGCTGTGTGTGTGTATCGATTGTAATCAAACGCGCGACGCGTGCTCGCCCGACATTCACCCGATTTGATCGCTTGCCGTTGCGTCTCAATAATGCCCAGCCAGTCTTTGTGCACGAAAGACCAAACCAGACCAGACCAGACAGACAAACACTTATACGCGATCGCGATCGCGGTGTCTGTTTGTGCGATCACTAGCGCGATCGCTGCTCTCTAGGGGCGGTCTAATTGTGTGTGCGATCGATACAATTGGAGTGTATTCAAAACAAACTCGCCGCACTAGCCGAAATTCGCAACGCCAGAGGTGATTGAATTCATGTCGAGTCGTCGAATTTGTTACGTTCGCTTGTTTCGGACAATTGACGAAACGACGCCGAAACGCCGAACTTTCGATATCACTGGTCCGTGACACGAAATTCACGCGCTGTCTCCGAATGCGTGCAGTTTTATTCGATTTCGGTCCAGTTCTAGTTCCAAGCAATAAATCGCTGCGCGCCTGTTTAATTGCGTAACATTTTACATAAGCTTGTGTCGCTTGGTCGGCTCTCGACGACGTCGTCGTCGGACGCGCTCATTCATATATTAACTGTGTACAATGTTAACCATTGCCAGTGCGCGAGATCAGTGCGCAGCACGAAAGGAGAGCATTTCCTGATGTATAAATAAGTGTGCCCGTGTGCTCGGCGGCGTGCTCGGCGTCTTTCTGCATTTGTGCAGTCTCGATATGAATCACGGCGAGCGCCTTCGTCGCGGATTCTATGAGCTAACGTCGATGAACGTCAATGACGACGACGACGACAGTGGCACTGCAGACAGTTACGGTTCATTTGTTGAATTTATATTTATATTCGGGTGAAACCAATCGACGACAGACGATTGGAAATTTCAAACATGATGTGTCATGCGAACCGCGACATTCCACGAGAGAAACATGTAATATATGTCTGGTTCGTCGCTTGGCAGTCTTTCGTTTGTACGGCGGTTTCCTGGCTGTTGGTAATTGTTTTCGGATCGGTTACCACATATATCGCGAATTTCAAACGTGTAACGACGGCGATGTGTCTAAGAAACATACACATTCCTCGAGAGAACTATAAAATACTGCCTGTCAGGTTCGTCGCCTTGCAAGTCTTTCGTTTGCGCGGCGGTTATCTGTCTTCTAGTAATTGTTTTCGGATCGGTTACCACATGCCGGTGGCGTATAATTCGACTGCACTCGATCGTTTTTGCTCGATATATCGTGGGAAATTGGAGCGTTGTCCATAAATCAAGCAACCACCACCGGACACGCAAATGACGTGCAATATAGGTTTCACACATACTCGCCGGTCACTTTGCACCTAAACACGCGCATACACCGGACTCGCTGGCGGTCCACACACCGCCACACACACACACGCCATAAATTAATTACTGCCAGCGAATTTACTCCGCGCAATACGGCACACACACTGCGCCGTCACGCAACCGTTATATAAGCATCGTCGTCGTCGTCGTCGTACTTGCACCAATTTCCTTTCCTGTCTGCTAACGCGAACAGTGACCGCGAGACCGCGGCGGCTGCGGCGGCGGTGGTGGCCGCAAGCGGTTTCCCAGCCGCAACCGCATCATTACACACGTTCGCACACGCACGTGTGGACATACACACTCACATCTCGTCACCGCGACACCGCGACAAATTGGTCGCGGACGCTGATCTCGTTATATTGTCGTCACACACACACACACACACGGCACACAGAGCGTAGCGTGCAAAACAAACAAACGTACATGCTGCTGTGCGGTGGTATGATACCGACGAAATGCCTGGCTGTGGCTGATGGACAGCTGTGAGTTATGCGCCGATGGTTTCGCAGATAATTACACACACGCCGCACCGCCGTACGTGATGTGTGGTATTAAATAGAGTTTGCATATTACCTCGGAAAAGACGCCGTGTGTCGCGCATATGGACGTGCGTGCAAGTTTTCAATCAACATAAAATTTGAGGTAAACCACATTGGCGACCAGCGCCAGCGACTAGTTTGGTAAGTTATTATTTTCGCAGGGATAAATATTTCTCGGCATAAATTGGATTATGTCCGTATACTTTTCAATTGAAGAAAATTGTACCTTGTGCTCGGATTTTTACAATTGAAAGTATCGTGCTCCTGTTACCAATGCTTATATTTTTCTCACCCGATTGAAAATCTAGGTACTCAGAAATAAAATAAAACGTGTATAAATCGCATAGCTATTGTATGTTATTATAGAGAATGGCCCAGGGAATTATCACGCATTGAACATTATTGTTCACAATACAAATATGTCATTAAAAGCCTTGCGAATGGTTTGCGTTATTTGAGAACCCTTCAAATTGAATTCTCAGAGAGAGTTGCCTATGGAATTATCACGCATTGCACATTATTTTTGACAGTTCAAATTTTATGAACATTGGTAGAAATGTGTATCTTGGGTTCATTCGCGTTTGTCCAATTTCTTTCTTATCAACCTGGTATCAATGTGTGCACATCAGCGCATATCAAACTGATTAGCCATGCACTTTGCGTGCATGCGTTGCGCGGCTTTTACACAGACACACACACACACACACACCTTCCAAAAGTATTCGACGCTCAAAAATACCTGCCCACTGTTCAGCCAAATAGGCAGTTTTCACTTTTTCGCATATGCTACACACACACGCTGCGAAAAATGCGCGATTCCAAGTACGCGTGCTACATATGAACGTATACGCATATAATAGTAGATAATATACGTCACCGATGTGCATGTGCATGCGTGCATACGTGTGCGGTATGCCGTTTATATTACGTAAAATATAATGCTCGCAATTTGCTACATATATCACACAGACACACACACACACACATGCATGCGCCCCAGTGTCTGTCCGCGTGTGTGTGTGTGTGTGTTGGCGTTGTGGTCGATAAACATATACGAACATAAAGCTCGCATCGTAGATCGCGCATACGTACATATTTGTATCTATACTGGATGTTGTCGAGTCTATAGCCAAGTAAGTATTACCAAGTCTACGTCGTGCGCGGAAAAAAATGCGCAGCGAGGTGAGATATTTATATGTACAGTAGAGTAGATTGTCTCTTTATTTCGGACACATGAAAATTCTCGAGTCTCGAAGGAGTTTTTTTTCGATTTCTATATTATTTTTTGAAAGATTAACAATATCTTCTCTGTTCGTCTTAATATCGTTTTTATAATACGATACACTTGCAATAGGTATGCTAAATTTGTAGAAGTTGTTTTTATCCAACGAACCTCTTTTTTCAAATGCATAGTAGAATAGAAAAACAAAAGAAACAAGTTGTATTGGCGAGATGCTTTTGCTTGAAAAATACGACTTAGCGACCATCTACTCTATACACAAACAGTGACCGCACACACACACACACAGACACGAGAACGTATTACGTCTCAAAACCGGATGACATAAGAAACGAATACGATATGCGGTGCGGTGAGTAATGCCCGAGATATTGTTCTTTATACGAAATGAGTTATCCGGAATTTCCGACAGTTACAATCTGACGCTTACGTGCGAATACACGCAAACACAAAGTCATGCAAATTCCATGCGAAATGTTCTCGCGTGCGTGAATAGCGATAAACTTTCTATAGAATTAATGCGCAATCGCATCTTCGCCAGACTTTATCAGTATTTTGATTTGGTGCACCTGAATAACATATATTTCGTTCGTATGAACTTTAGTATAGTTCGTTTTTTATATGTGTTTCGTGTTTGGTTCTTAGGCAGTTACTCTTCAATAGAGTGACATAGGACAATGCGCAAATACTCAAATGAAAGGTAACAGAGTAGCGCACAAGATAACATCATCAGAAAAATCTTCACAAATAGCTGTCAGGATTTTCGTTTTTCCCTCAAACTTTCGGGTCTTCGCGTTTACACAATATAACACTTATAGCGCACGAAACACTAAAACCAGTTGATGAGTGGAGAATGAACAGGAATGCGAAAATTCGTTCGACAGAAACGAATGCAGACTCTCAAATGTTTCATTAAATCAAACTTCTTGTACAAGTCTGCTCTTTACATACCTTGATTGCTTTTCGCGGAATTCCCCTGGCGCCAGATTTGCGCGCGCCGAACGCGTCACTGCTAATCCAAATCCACGTTCTGCGCCGCCGCCAAATTGATCGTTTTGTTAGCAGCTTCTTCTTCTGCTGTGCATCCGGTTCCAAAGTTTGGCGTAAACAAAATCTCTGCGCGTTTTTTGCACGTCGCTTGGGGTCTAATCAATTAACTGTTTGTCGGTCTGCGATCTGCTGGCTGAGGTGATATTAATTAGATGGCGGCCACATGATCTATGCGGAGTTTTTTCGGTGCAAAAAAACCATCGATCGTTCACTTTACTCGTTCCACTTTAGTGCGAGATTAGTTTCATCGCTGCCCGAAAAATCACTGCAATCACTTCGGCTCGGTTTATTTGCATGCTGAGGAGCGCATGCTGAGCGGTAGTGTGCAGACACTTATACACACACATACAACACACTCGACGGGATCGCAAGCACGCAACGCTTTGCAACAATCCGCTCGGGAATTATAGTTTTAATTAATCGCACACTGTGTGTTCGAACGACACGTTGCTGCCCCTATCTAATTAATTTCACGTGTATGTGCCTGTACACCTTTCGATGGTGTGCGCGGAATTAATTGCAAGCGTTCCGTAAACGTTTGACAGACAGGCGAAAATGCACTCGAAGAATGTTATGTTCGTGTTTCGTGTTCATGCAGGTTCTGCTGGTATATATAGTTATTTTGGTGCGATTTGTCCGAATTTGGTATTTTGGTATTTCGTCGTGTTTTGTGCCCCGGAATCGACGGAACTGCTGTGCGAACTGTGCTAATTGCGATCGCACATTTTTGGCGCGGCTACTCGAAGCGTTCTCATAACATGCGTTAGTCGGCGGCGTGAGACTTGCGACTGACACTTTGAAGCGGAACGGAACGGAACAGAGCCCCCACGCACGGCGGCGACGATTTATGATTGAAACCGATGGCAAAACGCCAACGGCGTCAGCAGCAAAACACGGTCGATCACACGGGTTGAATCACGCACGCACGCACGCACATACGCAATTCTTGTATTTTTTGTACACGATCGCGTGACGCGTCGACGAACGATCGCGAACGTTGAAACACGCGCGGAAATCCAGCGGAACGGCGGTGGCGGAACGGTTGAGCGCGCGATACGTGCTCCGCGAACGGCTGTTGAATGTCAACTGACTGGGCTCGCCGAACGCCGATCGCGCGCTGGCTCGCGAGTCGAGCGCGAACGAGTTGAGCGTTAGAGCGCACGCGCGCAAATCACAGTGCATAGAACGCGCGCACGAGCGCACAGGGTGTAACTGCATGGATCACAATATAAACGTATTTGAGCGATCAATAGATATAATGGAACAGATCAAAATAGGGAGCCAATTAGCAATGAAATTAGTCATTGAGTTTTGTCTCGTGATATTTTTTTATCGAGATGCAGAGTGGCCATTCGGCGTTTTATTCAATCATAGATTTGTCCGACACAGACCGACCATTTCATTCAACTAATAATACAATTCGAAATACATCAAAAAGTATGATCTCAATACAATGCAAAAGAATGAAACGCATCATCTATATTTATTACCAAATGTGGATTGGCTGTACTTGAATTCAATCCATGACCGGACATTCTCATTTAATAGTACGTTGAGTACATTTCAAATCAAAATATTTAATGAGAAGGTTTGGTTCTAGGAATTGTGAATCGGAAGGTGTATTCCACGCGATAAACTCATAAACCATTGATTTGGTGTAGGGGAGGGTGGGTCGAATCGCGCCACTCACGAAATGTTCAAATTCAAATACCATCTAGACCGTTATCGCTAGAGACTTGAAAATTTTATAATCGATGGATCTGGTGGCGAAGAAGAAACGTCATTGAGCCCATCACGATTGCGAGTATGGTTCGTTGTTCATAAGACAAAGTTTGTTTTTGTCCACGGATCGTAAATAGTTCAGTGTCAGAAAATATCGACTATTGACGACTTATTCTTCATGGAATTGAATGTAACTATGTTTTTATAGTAATGAACATGAATATGAAATCGGTTTGA
>JANTBZ010045189.1:0-11496 GCA_024741255.1 Exechia fusca
AGTCTTAGGTCGATGGAGATTATCAGAAAAAATATGTTAGAGCTCTACGTTTTTTTGGCTGGCGCGTAGTGTAATCACATGTTGGTGACTTTGATAGTCAATTGGTTGTTGTACGATTTATGACTATTGATTGATCTTCGCGATGGTTTTGATATTGAAACTACGTCGAGCAGAGTTCCAGCGTACAACAACGAAACGACAACAACAACCCATGATGTTCTTGATTATATCGCATTTTCTGCAAAAGCCGTATGCAAAATTGTCTTGCTCATATGAATGATTTCGAGCAAAAACAGATACATATCATGAATAAAAAAAAAACACACTCACCGTCGTCTCCTTCATCTCCGTCACCGCCCTCACCGCCTCCACCACCGCCTGCACCGCTTGCGACTCCGCTGCCGGCAGCGGCCGCATAAACAGAAAACTATGCACGTGCGTCAGTGGCACGCTGAACGTCTCCTGCGGCCGCACCACTGCCGTGATGGCGGCCGGCCACACGCGGACATTCAGATGCCCGTAGAAGTGCTCCATCTTAAGCAGCATCTGCTGCTCCAGTCGATTTTGAAGCTGGAGCGCACTGCGAACGGTCACCAATTTATGGGCGGATCCTTCGAGCGTGACGGCAAACACGATTCGCGTGCGCGGCATCAGGAGATACTCGTCGTTCTCGTGGCGCGCATGGCGGAAGAAGACGCCGACTCGATCGACTGAAACGGGTCCCACTTCTGACCAGCCCTCGACGCGCACGGCGACCTGGATGGTAGGAACGTTGGTAAAAATGTGTGTTTTGCTATTCAAGGAATTTTCTATATCACTTAGTTCTGGATCATAATCCTCAATGTTCAGTTCGTACCTGATGGAAGTTCGTCTTGTGCGAGTCCAGATGACGCTGCTTCGTTGGCGGACCAAACGAAAAGGTCTTGGTGTCGCCCGGTTCGACAGCGGACCAGCGAGCCGAATCGATAGACTTCTGATGCTGTGATGTCGAAGCAGTCGGATCGCTGCCCGTCTCCGACACCACCGTACTGAACCATAACCTCACGCCGGTCTGGTTCTTGATTGCAAACGGCACAAAAGGAATTCGCTGCCGATAAGTCGAAGTCGAGCTGGAAGCCGGTGCTTCCGCATAGTAATCCTGCGTCCAGTTCTGGTGCACCAGCTGCGCCAGCTCGCAGATCGTTGTTGTGACGTTCAGCTTGAGCAGCTCCTGGCTGCTGATGCGCAGCTGTAGGCGATTGCGCTGCATGCCGGCGCCCAGGCTGTACGACCAGGAGGCCTCGCACTTCCACGGTTCGACGAGGGGTTCCCAGCCGCTGAGGGCTCGATTGTAGTAGTCGCTGGCGAAGGTGCCCTTGAGGGTGCCGGCGCGGAAGAGGCCACCTGAGCGTAGGAATGCCACATTGAGAGAGCGTGTTGTGGTAATTTCCAAAATTCAAACAGGCCCGTAAAATCGAACATGCGTACAACAACAACAATGACCATTCAACGTATTTACTGACTGGTTATCCAACTGTTAACATAACCTACATTATAACGTGTTGTTCCGTCTAATCAACACCATTTTAGCCCAAAAAAGGACACGTCCTTTCCTAAGAGCACATTCAGTTAGCCTACCTGATCCCGCCGAACTATTCGCCTGCGGCGTTCCGACCGTTTGTTCCGGCGCAATGTCCAGCTGCGACAGCGACATCTCCAACAGCGGAACATCGGCATCCTTACAATCGTCGATGACGCACAGCGAAATGAAGCTGGCTCGCAAACAGAAGGCGTTCACCGACAGCGGATTAACGACCTGCGCTGCAGCCATCGAAGTTTGAGACGCCCTAGCCGGCTCAGCGTTTTGCGTCAGCCACAAGGCGGCATCGTCGACGCGTTGCTTGCAAAGCTTCAGCGCTCGCTCGCAGTCAACTGCCTGAAAGCCGAGTGACTTCAACTTATCGATCTGGGCGAAATGGTCAGCAGCAGCCAGAAAAGCAATTCGTGCATCGGAGTCGCTGCGATGGCGCAACATGTCCTTGGTTTGGGCGCGGCGCGTTTGCTTCGGCACCGATTCGAGCATTTGGATGAACATCTTGAGATCGTGATAGCTGAGACGCAGGCAGAGACGTCGCTGCAGCTGGATGTCGAGCGTGTTGCGCCGCAGGTCGAGATTGACGGTGACCGGGTCGATGATGGAGAGGGCCGTCTCCTCTTCGCGGCCAAGCATACAGGAGAAGACCTCGAGGTGGTTGAGGTTGATGGACATGACCTGGCGGGGAGGGGCGAATTCGGCATTTTAGGCGATGTATTGAAGGATGATCTAAGATCTATGCTGCATTATTTGCCAAGAACTTCAGCTGATAACTATCTTAAATGTACAACAACAACATACCCAGTCAATTTTAGTGTCAAGTCATCGAACTATTAAATTTGACATAACCTAACATATTGAAGCTTCTCACTAGAATATGCAGATCTAGATTCAGCTGACCAAATCAGTTTCGTTTAGCAGAAGAGTCAAAAATTATATTTATCTGAAATAGATTCAAAAACAAGGTTCATCTATACAAATCCAACGGTTTCCAGCTTTTAAGACCTACCTTGTCAGCCACATCGGCCGGTCGATACGACACAATCGTCGTACTCTTCAAGATCACCGCATTCGTATCCCATCGATCCGGTCGCTCCACAAACACCAGCTCCGAATCGGTGATATTCAAAATCACCTCCAGCTGCTCATCCCCACCCGCAGCTCCCACAGTCGACGCGGCCGTACTCGTGGCCGATGCCGTAACCGCCACTTGTGGCCGCTCCACCTCAGACGCCATCGACTGCTCATCGCTCTGCGACAGAAAATCCCTCACACTCTCCAGCCAATCCAGAATCGCCATCATCCGCATATTATTCAACAGAATCGTATACTTTGAAGCATCATTCCTCCGCCGGCTATGCACCTCAGCCTGCACCGATCCCGCGTCCCTGCGGCTCCGAATGGGCTGCAGGATATTCGAATGGGCGTTCGTCATCACAGTCTTCCCCTCCGATGCTCCCACAAACCGCGAGTCCGTCACCAGAATCTCCTGCGACACCAGATCAATGTCCTGCGATCCGTCGCTAAACTGATCGATCTTCAGACTGGACTTGATGAAATTGATGCACGCCAAAGCGGCCGTGTGCTGCTGCTCCTCGGCGGCCAACTGCAGACGCACCGAAACGTCCTGCAGGTCCAGAACAATCGAAGTGTTTGTCCAGACCGATTGGGCCGTTTGCGCCCTCGCCGAAACCGGCACATCCTCGCTGTTCAGAAAGCTGGCCACCGAATCGGCCAGATACACCGGCTCCGGCAGCTGTAGATCATCCAGAGGCTCTCCGAGATTATGCGCCAGAAATCCGCGCACCAGCTGATACTGCTGCAGATCTAGCACAGCTTCCAGCCGGGACAACGTTCCATGGACGCTGAAATCCGGAACGTTCTGCGAGCACGCCGCATCCATGTTCCGCTCCACCACCAACTTCAGGTGGCACTTGGTGTTCAGCAGATTGGTGCCCTGGATCTGAATGGCATAGCTGCCCATGTCCATTGTGCACTGGGCCAGAGCATCGCGATCCTCGGCGGAATGGCGGACTCCGGCAAACAGATCAGTATTGACCAGATGCACGTGCATTCGGTCGAGGATCTCGGCCTGTCCGGACGGATCGCGCATCACGCTGATGGTTCCCGCCTCCGTTGACATGTGGAAGCTGTTGCGCAGTGAGAACTCGCCCAAATCGGCGACAATCACCTGCGAACTTCGAGCGCTGAGAGGAAGTAAGATGATGGGCGATCCGGCCTTGATGTCCAGGCCCAGCTGCATTGGGCGCTGCTGCGGAGCAACCACCTGCGGTCCAGACGAGCTCGGCTTCATTTTCCTCAGCACTGGCTGCTGCAGCAGCTGGAACTCCCTGAAGAACACCTGGATCTCGCTGACAAATCGCTTCGTATGCACATACCTGACACTGGACATCTGGATCCTCAGCTGAGCATCTGTTTGCAGGGAGCGCTGCGCTGGTCGAATGGCCGGCTGGCGGTAGGCAAAGTTTAGCGCCTCATTGCCGGTGGTCAGGAAGCGCTCGCGATAGAGCGCGCCGTGTTCGGTCAGGTCGAGCAGCGAGATTGAGCCGAGTCGGCCTTCGATGGATTTGCGCAGCTGATCGCGAGATACGATCAGGTGGGCATGGGAGACGTTGGCACGGGCGAGCTCATAGTCGGGTCGCTTGAAGACCAGCGTCAGCGATCGCACAGAGATGTCGAGTTTGGTGTTGCCTTGACGTTCGGGAACGTCTTCTTTGGCTGCAGCTGAGGACTCTGCTGGTGCTGCCGAAGTTGGAGCTGGCTGAGCGGCCGCCGAATCCGCCTCATCCGACAGTAGCCCGAAGAAGTTAAGCAGCACAAACCAGCTCTGCACGGACACCACCAGATCCAGGCTGTTGAAGTCGATGGTCGATCGCTGGCGCATCGAATGGTACAGCTGCTCGAATTGGGGACATGCTGGATCGACTAGCAGCGAGGTGTACAACACCAGATTATCCTGCGGCTGCTGCTGCTGCTGCAGCTGAGACTGGGAGGCGTGCAGCTCCGGAGTGGCAGCATTCTCGCGCTCCCTTTGTGGCGAAGGCGGCGGCGTATCCGGACATTGGGTTCGATTGGCGGCCAGCGTTGCGGCAAAGCCGTGCGTCGACTCAAGGCACTCGGGAAGGGAACCGCTCGAGACGCTGCGTCCAACGGCCAGACCGACGAGATTGGGGCACGATCGCGAGGCGAAGGCGCCACTTCGCAGAGCGCATCGAATCGATTCCGAAGCTCCACCGGATCCGCCCTTCTTTTGATCCGGTGGCGCGGATGACACCACCATCGAGCGGTGCTTGGAGTCGACCGGTTGCAGCAGGTCCTCCATGAGCAGCGAGCGAAGGGAGACCTGAACCGAGGTTTCGTACAGGGTCGTTCGTTCGTAGCGCACCTCAAAGTCGCGGAACGAGATGCCAATCAGAGGGGTGTTCTGTTCCGACTGGAGTTGCACGATGAAAGTGGGCAGTTCGAAGTGGACCTTGGGCTGCATGAAGGTGGCAGCTGGGCGGCTGCGATGGCGACCCGCATCGTCGACGGTTTGTTCGGTGAAGAGGCGACGTTTGAATTTGTCCAGGTCGAAGTGGCTGCTGCTGGAGGACGAGTCGACGCCATCAGATGTGCTGGCGTCTGGAACGGGTAATGTTGTGCTGGCGTCCTCGGTTTTGGTCTCGCTGGGTGGCCGAACCAAATCCGCTGGAACTTTGAACAGATTTTCCAGCGTTTCGATCAATTGCTCGTATTGCTGACGGGATAACGACAGATTCAGCGGCTTGACCACCGAACCGGTGACATCAAGAATGTCCTTGTCAATTTCCGGTTGCGTCGCCTTCTCATGCACCCGCACGATTTGCAGCCGAATGGCTGTATCGTGCAAAATGGGCACCGCATCGGCGGCACACGAATAAAATTCCTCGGCTCTCGGCAGCGCCGATATCCGGAAACCCTTGCGTGAGGTGGTGTCCAGCGAAAAGAGGTTCATGTTGCGCACGTCGATGGTGTAGGTTTCCAGGTCGGCCGCCGTGTCGGCGTCCTGGTCATCGTCGAACGCCTTCAGGTAGTCGTGATTGATGTAGTATTCTCCGGCGCCGTCGCCGTTGGTCGGAGTCGAGACGTCATCGATGCTGAAAACGGATCCGCAGCGCTCCTCCTCGTCGATGGTGAACATTGGGGTGCGATCGACCAGCGGTGTCCGGCAGGCAGCGCCGCCATCATCGACATCGTCAGAGCAATCGTCAACGATGACGTTGATTTTCGGCCGAACATTGGTCAGTGTGATCTTACCCAAATGAGCGACGAAGACGTGTGGACTGCACGAGGAGCGCGGCATGACGAGCACTGGAGTGTCCAGGACGATGTCTATGCGAATGGTGACCGAAGCGAAGCCGCCTGTTTTGCTGGTGGTGGCGCAGACGGAGGTGAGACGCTGGCGCCGGCGTGGGGAGGTCGATTCAGTGGCCTTGGGCGTTTGGAGGACGACGTAGGGCTGGTTGGCGGAGAGATCGGAGCGCTGGAGTTGGACGAGGCCCAGGGCCATGTCGGCGGCCTTGTCTCGGATGGAGCGGGCGAGGTTTCTGGATAATATTGATTAAAGAATTGTAGTGTTTTTTAGTTATTAGCGTATTTCTTGAAGAAATAAACGTTACGTTAAGTTATTTTACGTTAAGTTCGAAATTTAAATGTCAAATGTAAGACAATGTCAATATCACTTGCAGCCCAACACGATCACAAAAGAAACTCATCGTTGTTGGTGAATTTGTGGGAAATACTGCCAGTTGAAAGTCCGGCCCGAAGGACTGAATCGATTCGATCAATAGCAGATAGTTTATCCATTTTTACGATAACTGCAGAAATATCTGCATCATGGAAATAAATTTCATTCTTTCCAGTACTAAATATAGTATTCTAAAATGTTCAGGCAACTGTAAGTCCGGCCCGAAGGCCTAAATCACATAAGTTCAACTCACTTCAAATAATGCTTAAACTCCGTCGCACACCAGCTCAGCTCCTGCATGAACCGCGCACAATGCGTGTACCACACCGACGCCATCCGGATCCGCACATCCACCTGCGCCTGGGCCGTCCGCGAAACCCTGAACGACAGAGCCTGCCTTTCCTCCAGCGCATTTGCTTCCGCTGCTGCCGCCGCCGCTGCCGCCGAAGCGCCTTGTCCCATCGCGTGCATTCCCATCGCGTGCATTCCCATCGCGTAGATCTCTTGCGTCAGCGAGCTCAGCAGATCCGGGGGTTCCATCGCCGATGGTGGCGGCTCGGTCAAAGGATCCTTGCCAACCGACAGGATGCGCTGATGGGCATTGCCTTCGGGCGTCAGATCGAGCACCTGGAGGCCGCCCAGCGATCCCTCGACGGTGACGGCGCCATGGCCAAGTGTGGCATGTATTCTTGCCTCGCTCATCGTGAATGTGCCCACCTTGCGTCCGAGCATGAAGTGGTCGCGCATGAGGGCGCGCAGAACGAGCACGTTGAGCCGATGGAAGTCGAAGGTGATTTCGGTGCGAATGTTGGAGGCGGCTGGCGGTGTGAGGCTGCCGCCACCGGCTGCGTCATCTGCGATGGTTGGGGTGATGGCGTCAGTGGAGTCGGTCGAGTTGACGACGATTGGTGAAGCTGTGGCGGAGGTGGTTGGAATGGCGGCGCTGACTTTGCGCTTGGGGAAGACACGCCGGGCGAAGCCGAGCAGTTCGACGATGGTCTCTTGGTTTGCTGTGTGTTTGGAGAAAGGTTGTAGTTATATGTATTGTATGTTTTTATTTTTGTTTCTATTTCATAGGAGAATGATTTGAAACCATAAACTATTAATTCATCTCAAAGTCTGGCCCGAAGGACCAGCAGTGTTTTATTATCAGATTCAATCTGACTAGGATTCAAGATTTAATATTTATAGTTTCAGTGTTATCAGGAATTGTAACCATTGATTGTCTAGAGAGCCCAATTTCCGGCCCGAAGGACTGAATGACATCCAAAAGCAAAATACCGTTTATACAAATACAACTCATACAAATAATGCAAAAAAAACTCAGAATTTCAAAGTCCGGCCCGAAGGACTGAAAGATAACGACCAGCAGCTGTTGTTTTTATCAGATTGAATTTGAATAGGATAGAGGGTATGGAAATTGACATCATCATTGACATCATCCAGCAAAATACCGTTCATTCAAATACATACAAAAGGCATTTATGCAATATGCCACAGACGAACATTAACTCACCAATGATATCCAAATTGTTGAACTGAATGTTGGCGATGTGCAGCTGCTCCCCAGTCTCGCGATCCGGCGCCACGAACAGCACCTCAACGGTGATCAGCGCATCTACATCGCAGCCAGCAGGGCCATCAGACCAATCGGCCGAATTAGCTTTATATCACAGAACGAACGAACGAAGTCGAGTGCGCAGGTGTGTCGAAGTTTTCGTGTCGAATGTGTTCGTCGTCGATTTTGTGCATGTGCGTGATGTGTTGTATCGTGTGCGAGTCGACAAAACAACAACCGAAACAAATCCACACACACACACACACGAACACAGGAGTAACGCCACCGCAAATCAGCAAAATATATAAAAGAAGAAAACACAAACGAAATGATAAAATACGGTCGCTAAGACTATCAAACGAAGACGAAGATCTAATGAACAGTAACTAAAATGTTGTTTGAAATTTCCTGTTTGCAAGTTCAATAGTTCAATTTGAAAACGAAATATGGTGGAAAGAGATAACTTTAGCGAGACGACTCGACCATCGAGCCAACTCACTCAGAGAGAACAAAATTTGACACGCCAATTCGTGTCGATACATATATAACTTTAAGCGAGTTAGAGTGAGATTGAGTGAGTTGACTCGCTCAAAAGCGACTCACCCAACAACAAATAGTGAGAGTTGACTCGCTAATTCGTTCCGCTTCAAATAACCAAAAGCGACTGGACTGGACTCGCCTGTAAATCGTGGGCGAGTCGTTTAACACACTTTTGTGTTTATATTGTCTAAAGTGAGTAAGTTGACTCGCCCAAAGAACAATATACACACGCGATTTCGTCTCGATGTCGAGACATCTCGCTGAAGTTATAGCGTACCGATGTTTTTGTTATAAAACAAACAATAAAGTCTAGAAAATAGAAGAAATATCAAACACATTTTGTTCCGCTCAATCTACAACTAAACTAAATGCATACTCCCCACCAACACTCACTTCGCTGCAAACTACTAATCGCCTTGCTAATCGTCAGCGGACTCGTCGGCCGCCGATCCCCATACATCGGATCCGGTGACCCCGGCGAATTCGGCGAGCACGGCTCGCTCTGCTTCAGACTCCCCGACACACTATCCATGCCCACATGCCGATGGCTCGCGATCAGCAGCTCAAAGTCCGGCCCGAAGGACTGAATCGCATCGACCAGCAGCAGCCCATGAACGGACAACGTCAGACTCGTGTCCTCCGCTCGCTGCGTGTACCCCGCCTTCACGCCAGTCACCTGCAGCTCCACGATACTCCTGCCGCGCGACTGCACCTCCAACGCCGCCTGATCGATGGAGAACTGTAGCATCACCATTTTCGAGAACTCGCGATGCGCAGCTTCGGCGTTCTCGGCCTGGGCAGCAGCAGCAGCAGCAGCGTTCGTTGCCGCTTGCTGCTGCTCCTGCTCCTGCACTTCTGGCCCAGTCAGCGTGTCATCGAGATCTGGCGCCATCGGCATCGGCTGCTGACCTGGCGACTGCGACTGCTTCGCCGGCGACTGCAGCGCCTGCCCGCCCAGCGTCTGCATCACCAGCATCAGCGCCGCCACCTTGCTCTCATTGACATGCGCCACCAGCTTCGGCAGCGATCCGGCCACCGTCAAGCTCGGAAACTGCGGATCCAATGTGTGCACGACCCTGCGCTCGACTTGCAGTGAAATCGAGAAGCGATCGAGAACGTGCAGCGGCGACGAGCCCTTGGCGCTGGCAAAGGACCAGCGCTCCCGTTGCTTGCACACCAGCACCTGCATGTCGGTCAGATTCAGGCTGTAGGTGTCGTACAGCTTGTCGTGGAGGGCGCGTTCGTTGAGCGCCGTGTCGCCGGTGTTGAGGACGAATTCACCGGTTGTGGTGCCTTCGGTGACGTCCGACAGGGCGGTGCAGAGAGTCGGGGAGTTGGTGGAGGAGATCTCTGATCCAGGTGGTGTGGAGCATGGGGTGAGGAACGCTTCCTCGTCCTCGCTGTCACGTCGCGCCAGCATCATGGCATCGGCTGCCTGGCGGTTCTGCGGTTCCGAGGCGTTCTTCTGCTGGTTGGCCATCTCGAAGCCGTTGGTCAGCTGAAGACGCCCGAAATCGCACACGACAATAGCGCCGTTGCGCTGCCCGAAGCTTTCGGCAAAGATGATCTGCGGCGCCGAGATGTCAATCTCCAGAGCCCAGGTTTGGCGACCCGTTCCGGCGTCCTGGCCCTCGGCGCCGGGCCCTCCGTCCAGCATCTGCTCCCAGTTCTTGATGAACTCCATTTTGGTCTTGTGCTTCATTGCCTGCAGCCGGCGACGGGTACTCTGGATCTGGTGCGGACGCATTACGAAGTCAATGCACCACTTGATGGCCTCGACGTTGTAGACAATGTCTAGGGATTGGGACTTGATGTGCAGCCGATAGTCGGCGGTGTGGGCCAGAGGACGGCGCTCGTACTCGAGCTGGAAGAGCGGCTCATTGGAGGCGGTGGGCTGAGTGTTGGCCGCCGTGCGGGCAGCGAGTCGAGAATGAGCCAACATGGGTTCCAGTTCCTTCTGCTGGGGCCTGATCAGATCGGGGAAGTCGGCGTTGTTGGTGATGTGGTCCTTGACGAAGACGGAGCCGAGGGAGAGGCGGACGTAGTGCGAGGCGGAGCGCGGTCGTGACTCGATTTGCAGTAGCAGGTCGACGAATTGGAGTTTGAGCTTCAGCTGCGAGGCTGAGGGCGGTTCCGATGGGGACCCGGTGCAGACGTCCAAGGTGCCTCGGTTCAGGGTGAAGGTGAACTTGCCGAAGACGGCGTCCCGCTTGAGCAGCGAGTTGTTCTCCACCGATCCGGCCAGAGCGTTCAGCAGCTCGTCCTCGAGGGCGTTCTGGTCTTTGGAGGCGGCCGGATCTGGAGCCGGAGCAATCGCTGCCAGATTGCTGCTCGGAGTCTGTGGCGGAGTGCCGCCTGCCGGCTCTGGTGGATTCTCGCCCGGCGGCTGTTCAGTTTTGTACCACCCCCACCATTGAGGGAACCATTGGACCAGCATGCTGCGGCCCTGATTGGCCGCCACGGTAGCAGCCTCTGGCACCGGAATCTGCGCCATAGCGATCTCGCGCAGCGAGCAAAGCTCGTCGAAGCTGCGCTCGCGCTCGACGCGATCCTTCAGCTCCTTGTGTTCGGCTGGCAGAGTCTCATTAGGATGCGCTATGGACCGGGTGTAGATGGCCATGTACTGGCGATTGTCGCGAGCGATGGCCAGGTGACGGGAGGCGCTGAGGCGCCGGTAGCCGTGGCAGCGGGCGGCGTACAGCCACCAGGCGCGGCGGTCGTGGCGGACGGGATGGGCGGGACGGAGGAGGCGGAAGCGACGGTATTTGGCGATGTCGTCGAGGCCGCGGATGCAGGCGACCATTTGGTCGTATTGCCACTGCGGGGGGAAATTGAATAGAGATGGTGAGAGTGAGGAAAACTTAAGAGAGATAAGATACTGAGCTTTTTTGAGCTTTTGGCCAACCAATGAAATCGTCGAAACGGACTTAAGATTAAAGTAAATCATTGCTTTTAAAACTATTTGGCCATGTTTTGAATTTGATCAAACACACGTCTCGAATTGAAAAAAACAACATATTATATTTGCAACATAATCAAATTTCCATGCCCATGCTTTTGATTTAAAGTTCGGCGAGCAATTATAAAATCCAGGTTCAA
>JANTBZ010045200.1:0-11495 GCA_024741255.1 Exechia fusca
GAGAGAAGCTCCTACCGAAAGTCCAAAGTTCAAAGCTCAATCAAAGCCATTCGATGTGAATGTGCTTCGGCTGGATTCGAACCCTGGACCTCCTGCACCGTAGTCGCGCTGTGTTACCACTTTGCTATACGGCTTACTTTTTGATGATTGAGTTTTGTTCTTTGTTCAAGTGCTCAACTTGTTGTAAAGTTGATCGGGGTAGAGGCAAAAGGGTGAACATGCGGAGTTGTTCCAATTTTAAAAACTGTAAAAAAAATCCACAATGATTTTGGTTATTTCCGAGTGCTTTATTGTGATCCGCTCTAAGACAGGACACATACCAAAACGCACCATATACCGCCAACCGCCGGTTCGATGGTGTGTGTGTGCGTGTGTGCGCTAGCGACGAACGTTCATCATTTTATCGTTTCGATTATGCAAACTTTGGCAGGAAAATCTATCGGGTGCAGATGATGTGCTGTTGCTGCTGCTGCTGCTGCTGCACTCTGTGTGCGTGCGCGCGCATGTGTGCGTATGCACCACATCCATAATATAATCTAAGTTATGGGCTGGGTCGCTGCTGCGCTGAGCTGCGTGCACTTGTGCTCATGTTGATGGCACTCTGCTGGTGGTTGCTGGCTTGGCGAGACGGCACGTCGTCGTCGTCGTCGGGATGCGATGAGAAATGGTGCGAGTATTGGGGGCGAAGAGGTTAGCTGTAGGGCTGTCAGATGTTTGAATAACTTTGATAATAAATGTAATCCACTGGACAGGGTCAATTTAGGCCCTAATTGATGATTTTTTTCTACTTCGAATGGCTACAGAACGTAAACGGTTCATCGATACGAGCTGATACTCTGGCTATAGCGTTTTTATGAATACAGGATTCAAATTGATAGGTTCAGGCACAAACAACAATAAATCAAATCTCGTTTTTTGTTTTCTACTATATCATCAGCATCATCATCTACATTCATTCACCCCATTAAGAGGTGTTGGGCGGCTGTTTTTGAAATACGAGGATTCTACAGGCTCTTTACTGTTGATAGGCACCAGTATATCAACAGTGTATCAACATGGAAGTTTCACTCAAACAGAAGCTTTTACTAGAACGAAATCAGCTTTCAGCGCTTCACTGAAAGAGTGATCTCTGTCAAGCCAACATTTACGTGTCTGCTCGCACACCGGCAGAGTGATATCCGTGTTTTGTCCACTCTGCGCTTTGAGAACTAATGGTTTTTGTGCATAATAGCAATCTGATTATTATTATTACACAGTTCACTGTTATGACGACGCGTTTTGATAAATTTAAGGTATTGTTTCGGGGATTCGAACCACCAATTTGTGATTCCAAAACCCGACTACGCTAGCCACTCTACCATCGAGTCGTTTTTCCGTCTATATGCTCGTTTAGAATACATATTGCTTGATAAAAAACATTCGCAAAAAGGACCAAGCTTCGGAATTTACCAGCTCGAAAGACATCCATAGGAAAACAATTCAATTTTAGTTCTTAGGGACATGAAGACTTCCAAAAAAGTTAGGTGGGACTTCTACCTTGAAATTTTGTCGGATAATTGTGCGTAGTGTAATCGATAAATGGATTGTATTTCCAATGACTCATGTTATTCAGTAAATTCCAGGAATTTTCGGTGTCCGACGATTTTAGGTGATCATCTTATGATTTCTCACAATAATTCCATTGATTTTCGACAATTTAATCAATATAATACAGAAACGAATATCGATAATATCGATATTTGATTTTCGATATTTCCGACATCCTCAATTCAGCTGCCAGCCAGCTGCATTGATGCGCGCACCCATACATTCATGTTAAACCGCGCTGACAGTCTGAACAAATCGTTCGACTTAATTTGATCACAAAAATCCTCACCACCTCGACGAGCGACGACGACGACGACGACGACGAGCGACAAACAACCGCCGCCGCACTTGGTGGCACGATTTTGATGGGAAAGTGCAGTCTTCGCACAGCCAGGCTTGCGCTGGTCGCAATTCCGCGCGCAATCTCGGAACGGGTTCTTATAAATGGTGGCTGTCATGGAATGTCACAGTGCGCTGTGTTCTGATGACTGCTTGTAGACGGCGGTGCTAGGGATTTAATTCATATTTTTTGCGCTAGGAATATCAAATAATCATCAAAGTCGAAGATAACACATTGTATGCGGTAACATTTAAAAAAGATATGAATTTTATTAAGCATATGCAATAACTGAAAAATATCGCGAATTGTCACAATTAATTATGTCGTCGAGTTTCGCACGGACATTGGATGGGCGGTGTGTGAGAATGCGTTTTGTTGTGGTGAGAGTATTCTGATGCGTTCCAATGTGTGTAGAGCAAAATTAATGATGGGCGTAAATCTGCGTTATGGATACGTTATTTTGTGGCTTACATTCATGATGACGTTTGTACAATGAATATTCGGGTAAAATATGTGAGATTTCGTTTTTATATAAGAGTTTTTTGTGTGTTTGTGATTGTGAAAATATGTACATTATACTATTATTAAATGAGTGTGTTCATGTTTATTATAACTGCTTATAATACTTAAAGCGAACACAATTAATGTGTATGCGCGCTGGCAATGCTTTCTCGGATACTCTATAGACATTTAATGATGATAATCATATTCCGTTGAATGTCAAAATCATTTAACGCTTGTGTCGGTTATAAGTAATACGCCCCTAAATGTTCGTTTTTTTTCAATACCCACACACACACACAGACACATAGATTCGTTTATAGTGCGTTTTACGTTTGATAGAATGTGTGTGTTTGGTGAACGTGCATGACCGAGTTTGGCAGTGTGTCCTCTGCGAAATTCGACCGTTTCGTTACTTTGTGTTCGTGTGTGTTCGTGTGTTCAAGAGATGACTTACCTAGATCTTTTGCTCGTTCGCGACAGTATATATTCGGTTACAATTAACTTTGTGTGGTTGAAGGAATTGTGCACAGTGGGACTATTCTATTGAAATTGTTGTTACACGATATGGTTAGAACACATATATTATATTGATACAATAATTCCGGTTCGGTTTGCCAATTTGTACATAAAATGATTGCACTACATATAGACACGATTCACATATAGACATAATAATATCATGTATTCAAAATATGGTGTATAAAATATATTAGTATATTATATCGTTTGACAGAGTGTATCAGTGTTGGTGCGCGAATAGTGTTTGTGTCCGTGTGTGTGTGTGAATGTTACAGAGATTTTGTTCAATGGGTGTCGTGTTGTGTGTGTGTATTGTCCAGGCTTGGCGGACCGAGTGACACCAAATCGAAACCTATCTAGCTCGCGCAATTGTGGGAAAAATACCATTTCAGATATTACGACAAATGAAATGTATTCGTGACGTGCGAGCTGAGCTGAGGATTCCTTTCGATAGCACTCGGTCTTTCGCCACCTGCACATACATATACATACATATGCTCATACGAAAAGCCTAGCTAATTGATCCAAAAATACCAGCACACCACATACCGCATGCCGCATTTGACGCGTCTCAACTTTACCAGTGAGACTCGCCTGAAATACGTGCTCATATTCTCTCATTCGACGCATTGTAGCCATTCGCGACGACACTAATTATATCACTTGTATGTTTCGACAAGAAACATGATGATCGACGTAAATGTGACCTCTCCCCTCCAACTGTATGCGTGCTGTCCGTGATGTACAGTTGCTGAGGATGTAGAATAACCAAGACACATGATTAACTTGAGAATAAAATCTATCCGAATGAAAGAGCGGCATCGTTGCCAACGTATATGGTAGTTATATAGTAATAAATAATAAGTATCCTTCGATCTCGCTAAATGATAGGATTCACAAATGGTAGTGTTGCCAATAGTACTAGCCTTGATTAAAAACAAAACATACATATTTTTCGGTTCATAGGATGAGGGACACTGACACATGATTTGTTAAGATTTAACAACAAATATTTTGTGAATAAACTCAACCTCATCTAGTAAAAGCTCCAACATTAGATTCTAATATAATAGTGGTTTATTAACAAAACTGCAACATACAATTTTTAAGCCAGTGTGTCTTTCTTATAACACGTAAAATTAACATGTTTCAATTTAATGAGGTAGGGAAGTAGTAGCTTGCAATCAGTATCCTTTGATCTTGCTATCTGGTGGTATTTCTGAATGGTTGCGTTCCCAACTGAGGTTGCGATGTCATTTTTTTTCTTGCATCGAAATTTTACTGTAATTTCAATCAGTTTTACACGTCTCCCGGAGTTTCACTTTAGGGAGATCAGAAAGGCAAATGTACTAAATTTAACAACACCTTCAGATAGCATATGAACATATACTAGTTTGGGATACTCTGCCAGTTGGCAAGATGGCGTTCGACTGTTCTCAAGGGATAAGATTCCTTCCTTCCTTTTCTTATATAACCAGACTTGCGATTTATTCTATCGAATGCACACAGTTCTGTGCAAATAAGCTCCAAAATGCATTTTGTGTCTTGGCTACCACCCCCCATCCAACACCAGCCATATATACAGTTCACACAATCGTTGTACGTACGTTCGCGTCGTCGGAGACTCTTCTTCATCTCGGCCGCTGGCTGGCAGGCCATCATGACCGTGTCCACTTACGTCCCCGGCTGCAGTCGCTGCAGCCACACTAACGTCACGGCCACAACGCCAATCAGCTGCACCACCAGGCGGCCTCCGCCGCAGCCAGCCGCCACCGTGGCGGCCCCATTACCATCCCCGATGCCCGGCGACAGCCAGCTCAGATCCAGGCCGATGGACTCGCGCGGCAGCGGCAATTCGGTCGGCTCCGGAGCGCGCATGCGCGGACACGGCAGATTGCTGGCGCCGATCTCGATCAGGTGCAACAGTTGCGAAGTGGTCTCGGTGTGAGCGGGCTGAAGTGGCGCTTCCTGCTGGCGAAGCTGCTGGCCGCCCGCCTGGTGAGCGGACGTGGGCACCAGGCGCTGCTGCAGCAGCTGGTGCTGGTCGTCCAGCTCGTTGCCGTGCTCGTCGAACGTCTGGATGGGGTAGGATTTGGCCAGTTCGAAGGGCGAACGGTAACCGGAGTCGACAAGCAGTGTGGTGGTGTAGTGGTGCTGTGGCGATTTGTGGCCGCCGCCGCCGCCGGAAGCCAGGGCCTGGCGCGTCATCGTGCACTTGATCGTGTCGAAGGTGCGCCGGATGTCGATGTTGAGGGTGCGGGCACGCAGTTCGAAGACCCAGGAGAGGCGGCAGTCGCAGGTGAAGTTGTTGTCTGTGCGGCGGGCGGGTGGGATGGTCGAGGAATGGTGGATGGGGAGGATGGTTGAGGGTTAGATTGAGTTCAAGATTCATAATACGGTATTGACAGAGGATCGATCGAAAGACTGGCTTTCGATCCGAAAGATGTACTCTAACACGCCTCACTTTTATGTCTAGGAAATCCTCCGACAAAGTTCAGATACCTGTCAATTGGATTACTAATACTCCTTGACGTTCCCAAGACCTTGACACTGTTAATTACGACATTCTACTTCAAAAACTTGAAACCACCTTCGAACTTTCATCAGTCTATCTCTGCAAGCTCATGAGATACGTTCTTCATGACTATGTTTTGGGAGCACCATTCATCTTTATCTATGCACATTTTATCATCCGAATCACATCCGACATGCTAATACGTATAACCGTACCGTACAGTAGCCAGGCCCTGCTAATATAGCCCTGCAGCCTGTCTTACAAATCGTTTCATACCGTATTGTTTGTATCCAGCCCGATGTTTCTAGCCCTGCTTTATAGCAATATAGCATTGATAATGCCTGATGCGTATTTATGTATTAAGGGCTTATTTTATAGCATCGATAACTAGCATAATCTGATGGCTAAACGAAGCCAGACAGCCCTCTAGCAAATGTCCATATAATTATTTTATATTAAGCCTTCATAATCGACATCCATTGTACTCCATTAAGGAGTGTTGGGCGGCTGTATTTGAAATATTAAGCTTTTTATTACTGATGTTGATAAAATCACCAGTATATCAATCTTGCAGCCTTTCAGCCCTAATAACCAACCACTTAAAAGATTCTATTACGAGTTTCGCAGAAGTGAGGACATAAATGTAATTGAAAGTGCTATATAATTTAGATAGAATCAATTAAGCATTGATTAATCAGGTCGAGACACAAATATCCAATAACCAAAAATGTCCAGTGATTTCTGAATATTTCTGAGGATTCCCAAACATTCCAGGGACTTAAAGCTTTCCGGTGCATTCTGAATATTTCGTGAAATTTACAATGATTTCACAGCCGGCAATTCCATCGATTCAATGCTCACCTGTTATATTCAGACTGCTGCGTGTGTTGTTGACCAGATTGTCCATCAGCGGCAGTACATTGTCAAATGTCAGTGTCTCCAGTTGGTTGCCGCTCAAGTTCAGAATACTTAGTGCCGGGACGCCGGTGAAGACGCCGCCCTCCAGCTGCTGCAGCCGATTGTTGCGCAAATTGAGAATCCTCAAATTGTTCAGTCCGTCGAATGCGCGCTCGGAGAGTTTCTGTCCATGTGTGTGGAATGAGTTAACCATTGTTTAGTAAATGTTTATCCGAACACAAATGAAATATCGGAACTTACTGGAAAATATAAAAGTAATCGAAGAATTCCGCAAAATATCAAAGTAGAAACAAGTTGGAAAAACAAGTACTCTGCAGACGAATTTCGAATTGAATGACCGAAGTAATTCCAGTACATAGACTGCATGAGAATTCCTCCTACCTCGATCGCATTCCCCTCCAGATCCAGCTCCTGCATGCTCCACAGCTCCGCAAACACCGTATCCCGCAGATACCGCAAATTATTAAACGACATGTCCAGCTGCCGCAAATTCCCCAACCCCCTGAACACATCCTTCGTCAGATCCACCAGCAAATTATCCGCCATCAGCAAGCGCTGCAGCTTGCTCAGCCGCTCGAACATGTACTCGTGCAGCACGCTGATGTTGTTCCGCGACAACTGCAGCTCCTGCAGCTCGGGCAACCACCCGAAAGTCCGCTTGTCCATCTCGACAATCTGATTGTCCTCCAGATTCAACCGCTCCAGTCGCGCGTGATTCTCGAACGCGTGCGCATCCAGCACCTGGATGTTGCTCTGCGCCAGCGTCACATTGACCAGCTGGCTGAGGTTGCCGAACGCCAGTGTCGGAATCTCGCGGATGTTGGCGTACGTGATCGTGAGCGAGCGCAGCTCGCGCTGGTTCTTCAGCACATCGCTGGGCAGGTAGCTCATGAAGCCGTTCCGATGGACGGTCAGCGAGATGTGCCGCAACGCCGGATGCTGCCGGAAGCCGAGCCAGGCCGGATCGGACTGCGGGAAGTCGGCATGCAGAACGAGGCAGTCCGCCTCGGCGACCTGGCGCCGGGTTTTCGTGTCGAACGAACAGTGGCACGCGAGCTTCATGTCGGCGTCGCGATGGCACAGATTGGCCACCGTTTCGCCGGCGGAGCCGGTGGAGGAGCCGGCGCCGGCGCCGGAGCGCGGCCGATGGCTGCCGGCGGAGGCGCCACGCTGGCGGCCGTGCACTGGCTGCGGTGCGGTTAGAGCGAGCAGCGAAAGTAGCGCGAAGATGGTGGCGACGAAGGCGCTGTTGCGGTGAGATGAGGCGAACATGATGATGTGTGGGTGGGCGAGCGAGATCTGCGAAGGGGATGAGATGGAACGTGAAGATTATTTATTTGTGCGAGGTGAGTTTAAAACATCTGAAGCAGATAATAATAGCTAGCTAATGCCTTTTCCATTCTCCACAGAATATACATAATATCTAGCGGTTTAAATATATAATGCCTTAACGAATATCAACTTGATCAAAAGTTATAAATAAAATATGGAACGGAGGAAACAGCCAGGCACTCTCATATGATGCAATCGATGTTGTTGTCGATTGAAAGGATAAGAAGTGCATGTCTCAGGGAATACAGGTCCCTGGGTCTATGTAGCCTAGGGTTGAATTTTCAAGCGTTATCCACATTAGATATTTCAAATCGAAACCAAAAGAAGGAAGCCAAAACCTGTGATGGATTTGTAGTGCCCAACAATTATTCCATTAATCGATATATGTTCAACATCAACTGTTTGTGGTCATTGGAACATAGAAGAACGTCTTAGCGACAAGACCACGGATATAGCAATATTCATCATCGTTCTCAATTGCCCACTGGGTGCAGTCCCCGGGGTCTTGTATTCGGGGCTCGTGTCTGCACAATGTCGTAATGAAAAGAAAATTAAAATGAGGCGAACGCTCTTTTGAATTCGCAGAGCACCATGGAAATGCAATTTACAATGTGGGTGTGTGTGTGTGTGTCATTGATCAAAAGAGCCCGAAATGTGCACTGATGTGAAAGCAAACTCGCCGCCGATTCCGCGCTGTTTACGTGCCAAGCGGAGCAGAGCTCTCTCACTCTCTCTCTCTGCCTCAAGAGACTGCCGCCGTTATGCAGCTGGCAGGCAGTGAGACCAAATCACCAGAAATAAAACATTGTCCAACGACGTTGACTTAGCGGGAATAATGTCGCATAAATTCATGGAATCTATGGTCATGCGATGGTCCCACACACACACACTCAGTGAGAGCTAAAACTGCTGCTCTGCTGCAGCTGTCGAAATATCCACGCTAGTCGTTCGGTTCGACTTTAGCACACACACGCCGCTGCGCTCTGAGCTGTACTGCACTCTTTTTGTACTTGATATGTGATATACGGCAAAGTACTCATGTACTCATGTTTTACTCATATATGGTATACACCAGCGTTGTGCTTAGCGGTGTTGAAAACTATCGATATATATTGATATTCTCCATATTGATAATATTTTCTGATTGGTTTTCTGTAGAGATATATTAGAATTCACAGTTCTAGAAACTATCGGAATGAGTCAAATAATTGTTTTCAATTGCCGGAAATTGATGAATATACTGAAAATCAGAAAAAGTAACGTTCAACGATATTGATATTTAAAAATTTCATAAAATCACCGGAAACTTCATATATCGATACATGTTATCGACAAAATAGTCAGTATCGGTCCCGGGACTAAAGAAGACGAACAACGGGTCCCGGAACTTGATTTGGAATCGATTACAAAACCCGACACCTGATATATATTCGCCTCTCGAATGACATTTCATGTGTGTATTGTGTACCTACCAACTAAAATCATGATTTTTTTCTCTAAGGCTTGCATGTTTTGTTGTGAGTTTTTCAAGTTTTATTTGTAGTTTATATGCATAATTAGCCATATCTCGGGTTGGGTCGAAAACACAAGACAGCATCATATACCAATTGAAATAGAATTGAATAACCTACATTTCATTCTGATATACTTTATGTCTATTGATCCCATTATACGAGTTATTCGGGAAGAACGTGAAAAAATGAACGAAATATCGATATTTTTCGAATATCTGACACGACCACGTTATGCTCAGATTCAATGACATTCTCCCAACCCACTCGTTTGGCTGACCATAACATTCGGAATTCGGCCGCAGGCATCTCGCCCAGCACACTGCACTTGGAATCGTCGTTGGACCCCATGTGTCGCGTATATTACATTTCTTTTATGTCGTATATGGCTCTGCCCTCTCCCTGTCCTCTCAATCTACTGCGTATATGCTTTTGGTGTTATTTCTTCAAAATTGAATTGAATTCATAAATGGGGTTTTAAATTTATCCTAAAGTGACTGGTGTGAAATTGTCAAGTAAAGCCATTTCTCGGTATCGAAGATTACTATATATTTTTCTGGCTTTAAATTTAACATTAGTATATCCACAATAACATCCCCAATTTCAGGATAATTGTTGAAAAAATGTCTTCGATATAGAACGACCCAGTACTACCGCATGAATTGCAACACAGAACCCTCTCGCTGGTTGTACAATGTTCGCATTTTGCCCGGACATCTGCAATATATTTATGTACACGATCCTGCAATATTCAGCGCAAATACACTGCACAAGCTCAACGTCAACGACCAAGAAACGCGAGATGCGCGTCGTCTGTCCGGAACGGTCTCCGTTTACTGGAACACTCGACCGGGCGAACAAAAAACGCGACAAGTTCTGCACAATTGTTAATAATTGACCGTATTCAAGTGCAGCCGCCTTAAGTTCCACTTTCAATCTAGCTAGTCAATCGTGCGTAACTGCGGCGAGAATGACTGGTGTCAATTGAAAAATGCCCGCCTGATTGATCGGACAGGCATTTTTCTCCGACATAAATCCCCGAAAAACATCACTCAACTATCCGGTAAGCGGTTGGCGAACGCGCCAAATCGACTGCCTACGGTGATTTCCGGATCTGCGTTCTAGCCCACATGCTGGGTTTCATTCCGACCCGAAACTGCGTAGGCCGTCGTATGTTCGATGTATGCTGCTGCATATGACGTGGTTATCAGAATATTGGCGCATAGACACTTTCGTTGTTGATGAAATGAGGTCACATGTGTGCACAGTCGACTCTTCATATGAAATTGATCAAATTAGTATTAAACGTATCAAAATTCTTCAATTGATTTTGCATTAATATACGAACATGTACTCTCGATACCATGAAACCTAATGCGATATCGACAACAACAAAATTTCTGAGATATCGATTCCATACCGCATGCTATTCGTTGTTTTACGTATTAGGTAATAAGCTATGCATTTGCTTATAAGCCAAATCGAAAAACAGGACATAGTCTCAAAACTCGCTTTTCGGACTTGCGCCACTACTGGTATTAACTCTTCATTTCGTGGTGCGGGTGGAACGGACGTATGCGCTCCAGTATATTGCTGGATGTGTCAGCGACAGCTGCCACTTCGTCGCCGCATGAGCAATCGTGTGCCACACGTTTGATCTACCTGCAAGCTAAACGTCACATGCACTCAATTCGTGCACAGTGTGCAGCATCTGCGCACTGTCGATGTCGCTGTGTGCGAAATGGTACAGGGTGACGATCGAGTAAGCTGCGAATTATTACTATGCGGTATTCAAATGTCAGATGTTTTGGCATTTTATTTTAAACGTGTATCAAATGGCTTAACTACATGAAGTAGAAAATGCATTCTCACGGCATTCTTCACATGAAATGGGCTATTTTCTACGCCAACATCGCTGCTTTTCAACATAGCAAACACATTTTGAATGGGCTTATTATATTCGGGTATATTACGAGAACTGTCAAGCAACATAAGCATCAAAATATGTTATATGCTTACCCATAAGAGTAACACACATGCATCTCGTTATAACGATGCTTATAACACTAGACAACATTTTCAAGAAAAATAAAAAGGGAGAGCTCTCACCTTACTTTTCAGATAGCCTTCAGCAATCTTAGAACGAATATGGACATCATTTTTTTTCATGGATTGATTTCCGACTTAGAGAGTTTTCAATTCCGGAAATGAGAAAATCGGTGTTTGGTGTACTTTTATAGTTATATCTCGATTTATAGCATACATGCAG
>JANTBZ010045211.1:0-11495 GCA_024741255.1 Exechia fusca
AGAGCACGCGCAAATTCGTCGTCATCGAAGTGCACAATCAGCAGTGCTCCACATGTAATCTATGTACGCGCGTGAGCGTCTCCGCTGAGCACACACAGTATGTACAATACAATATGTACACGATGTACATATATCATATTCAGAGTAGTGAGATGAATATGCTATATGCTAAAGTCTTGGTACATATATTACGACGCAAGCAAGCAGTGCGCACGTGGCCGCAAAAATTGGCAAGCATTTACTTTGTTATGTCGTGAGAGCCACACAACCTCTGCCACCGCTACGAGTGACAACTTATGGTATGAGCTTGTGTGTGTGTGTGTGTGTGTGTGTGTGTGTGTGCGCATCTGTCGCGAGTAGTTCAATGCCGCGTAAGCGGAAATCCATTGTCTCTCTGTCTGTCAGTCTGAATCTTTCGTTCTCCGTATATATTTAATATTCATTAGGATGTAAACATACTTTTATATTCCGTCTGCGTTGCCACAGAGTTTGGGGTATGTGTGTGTATGAGTGCCCGCGACTCTGAATGTGTGCACATATGGTAATATCTTATGCATATTTGGTTTGGTTTTGC
This sequence comes from Exechia fusca, assembly GCA_024741255.1. NCBI lineage: Eukaryota > Metazoa > Arthropoda > Insecta > Diptera > Mycetophilidae > Exechia > Exechia fusca. The sequence goes on from JANTBZ010045211.1 coordinate 575, forward strand.
TGGGATATGCGCAGTGCGTGCACTCCAATCTTTATATTCACCATAATAACGGACGAACACATACACATATCCACAAACGCACGCTCACAAGACTGCACCAAAATCACAGTAGTTCACATGCTGCTGCTGGATTGCGGCCTAGTTGTTTTGCTGCAACCCTTCGTGTAAGGATCGGCACACTTGCGCTTGTTTCTAACTTACACAGACCAGTTGGATTCGGGAGCATTTTATTATATTAAATTTAATTGTGGTTGGAGCTCGGTTGCATTTCAACACAACCGGCAGCGTTAGCTTTGCGCGTGTGGACTTGGATTTGAATTAATCATAGAGCTCCGGACTGTGAGAGAACAAGCTTCTCAACACAATTCACTCGACACTTGCTTACTCACACATACACGAACTTTGCCGACCATAGGGAATAAATGGTTATTTTGTATTGTTGCGTATGTGTCATGGGTACACGGATAAATACTATATAGCAAGCAAACCACCCAGCAGAAATGTCAGCAGCGTGGAGGCAGTGTTGAACAACACTTTGAACACAATGTCAAGTTGATTCAACGACATCAACAATACGTTCGTTGGAATCCCAACCGAATTCTTCGTCACCATTGTGATGGTGATTGTATCAATGCCATACGCCACGAACTCAGCTCCATACCATTTTGATCATCAACGGCTTGTGTTAATTCGAGGCGCACTCGATAAGCGTATCATATGACATCACCGCGAAACGCGTTCGTTTGGCATACACTTTATACGCTCTCCAGTGTACGTTTGTTAATACAGTTTAACCCATCCTGTGCCCCATCTCTGACGTTCGATAGTATCGTATGTATAATAAAAAACCTTTATTCTTCATTTGCACACAACAAGATTACTATTGTTTTAGATTGGAGAATTAATAACTGGAAAGTTTACATGTTCGAGGTTCAGAATTGCACCGAATTGAATAACGTTGACATATACAATTTCCTTCGAATTCTAACCACAGTCCCCAGTCACACACAGGGAAACGTGCACGCGCATCGGGGCGCTAAATCATTTTTTAAATCATGCAAATGTGGCAACACGCACAAAAAAGCGAAACCATATCGCACGTTTCCATATACAAACACTCACCGCTTGTGTGCGTACAGCTGAAAAGACAAACGCTAATGAATAAATGCGCTTGGTTAACAGCCATGGCGATGAGTGTGTGTTGCTGTGTTGCGCACGACTGATTGTGAGCACATGTGTGACGTGATTTTCGATGATGATTGTAGGTATGCGGTATAAAATTGGTGTGTTTACATTTGTACACGTGACGATACCGTCACCTGCTGATGAGCCATTTATGAAAATTGCGCGTTTAGCGAAACCAGCCACGATGACACCAAGCCAGGTACAGTAGCAAGCATAGCAAGATAAGATTGTCGTTATTATTTTTCCTCGATACAGGCATCGAATGTATAGAACCAAAAGTTAGTAATTGCAAGTCAGTCAGTGTGACAAAGTTTCTCGTTAAGGTGTTCTGTGAATAAATCTTACACATAGAGACACAAACGCTTCGACAACAGCACGAATGTAGTAGTGTATTTTAGCTACACACACACACGCACACACACATTAGCACGTCACGACATCGCTTGCTCACACAAGACTTCAAGATAATATTTAAACGTAAACACACGCGATATGTGTGCGCCAAGCTAGCGTACATGAGCGAAAACACAGACACTAATGCGTCGCCGCTGCGAGCGAGCGCAGCACTCGGCGGACGCCGTGTTGGGCTCGAGTGTGAGCGATAATGATGATTACGTCAGTCCCAAGTGCCGGCCGTATGTGCCGGTGTGTCGGACGAGTAGATATGTGTATGCGCGAGTGTGGCTTTGAGTACACTGCACATTATGCAATAAACGCATAAAGCACGTTGAATTGAACGCTCGTTTATGTGCGCTCTCGGTGTGTTTAATTAATTACATTCGTTTCGGAAAAGTAAACGCGTGATTTGGCTTATTTATGGATAATTGGATATAATGCCGAATTGATAAGCTCAATGCGTGCGTGCCCGTACACACACAGACCATAAGCATTGGGATTTGGCATGAAATCGAGCCGTGTGCCGCAGCTAGCCATACTGCGAGTGAGAGTATGTTTGGGTTCCGATCGGGTGTATGTTCGGCGTATGCGGGATCATATTACCGTCACGGAATCGGAAGTGTATTTGCACACTCGGTCGATGATAGCCCCACTCGCACACGCACATCGTATTGAACACACGCGCACGATGTTTGCCCATATGATGATAATGTGTAATGTTCACTGTGTATGCAATGTATTAATACGCACCTCGATGTCGACGACGACACCAACGGAGCACGCAGCCAGATTCAGAAAATACCTCGTCTACTGGCATAAATTTCACACATTGAATTTGTAGTAGTGAATAGCCGTGGCGTTCACGCAAATCTGAATATATTGCGTTGTCAACGACGCCGGTTCTGTTCGCATATGCCGACAACGCAGCCACCCACAGCTACACCCACACACACAGACGGACATCGAGTGTGTATGTGCGTGTGTTGCAAATTTGTGTGCTCATTTTGCGCGGTGGTTGAGAGAAGCGACGCCGAGTCCTTCTACATGCCAACACGCAACGGGCTCTACCTTGGCGATAGGCGGACAGGCCATCGTCATCGCTGTCGTTGGCCATACACTGACTCCGCATGAGGGCGCCCATCGAACCAACCACATAACGTTCGCGTACGCATGCGGTCGTGTTTGCTTGAATGCTTGATGCATTTGCGAGCGCCAGCAATAAACGGATTTCAGCAGTATAGATAGTGTCTCCATATGTTCGCAACTTGCTATATTATGGTTTTATATACCTCCACATACACGCTGTGTCAGTCAGTGTATGTGTGTGGATCGTGTTCGTATTATCCGAACGAACGAGAGTGCCGGGCAGCGAGTTCATCACTCTCGATTGTGCTGTAAAGTGGTCGCTTTGCGCGCAAAGTTTCTTAATTAGATTTTGACCGCCAGAGTGATGCTTAATGCACATCATTTATTCACTGCGTGGGTCCTTCGCTCTAGCCGTGGGTGGTTTTGACGACGTGCGGTCTTCGTCGACGTTGAGGGTGGTAATTTCGACGGTCTTTGGTTATGGCCGTTGGGCTGCTGTGCTTGCTGGTCTATTGTGGACCGATAGAGTCGATTATGCTCCGACTAGCAGTACATGAAGTAGATGCGTGCTCAGCAAAACATGACTTAATCGTTTCCGTTCCCTCTTATTCCTATACAGGTGAAACCATTTCGACCGCCCGGATGAATGGGCTCGAATATTCGAACAAGCGATAATATGGGTGATCGTTGGGTGCATCTCGATGCCCTCGATAGCATTGTCCAATATCTTAAATGTGTTATTGTGGGTAAGTTAAATCAACTGTTATGTGTGTGCTGCTGGCACACGTCTGCACAATTATGTGTTATTGGAATGGCAAACGGCGCACTAACGAGTACAAATTGCGATCGTTTGATCCTCCCGCACTTTGAACCAATACTACGAACGGTCAGACGACGTCGTTCATGGGTGTGTGTTTAGTGGTTAGGTGTGCCGAGTACACTGTGCTGATAAATGCGATTCCATGCGGCCAAAGATATTGGAAGTATAGATTCTATATGAAAAATACGTCATGTGCGATTCACACATTTGCGACTGGTGTGGTGTGGTATGGTATGCGCTGATAATTTACATTGACATGCTACGAACATGCGAGCATTTGCATGTGCAGCCACTCGAATGTATACACATTCTAATTTAACACTCGAATAAATAGCAGTACAGCAGCTCCGCTCACCCAGCACACGAGCACATACAGTCCAGATTGGTATATTGAGCAGTGCACAGCAGCAGCATCACACAAACACACATGAGCATGAGAGCTGGGTACACATACGACGGCGGACGACGGACATAGTACTACAGCGAGCATACTGATATTTGTCAGGAATGTTGAACGTAAACAAGCAAACATCAGCGTCGATAGCAGCAGAAGCCAGACGCCATACACACGCACACACACAGAAATTATGCTGTACAGATTGAGTGGCGTAGACATGCTCCCACTGCGCGCTTGCCTCGATACAACGCGCCACTAAATCATAAAGTAAACAATTCTGCACCATTTGAGTTAGCTCGCAGGCACAACGAGGAAACATTCAGTAAATGGCGAGCGCCATAAATAGCGATGTTTTGTCTCTCGGCGCGTACTGATCGGTTGATTATTATTGCATTAGAACAGATATTAATAAAAATTACATTGTGTCACTTGCCTTACTTTTGCAGCATCATTAGCATATTGTGAGACTGGGCGTGAGCCACAGCCAAGTGAGCAATGCACTTTGTAACACGCCGGTGTTTCCACGGCTCACGTCCACGTACTGTGCGTTCGCACATGCCGTCGACGCCAATACACTTGGTTTAAGTCTATCAACCCATCACAAACACGAAAGCATACACATAGTCGAAACGACTGCATTTGTACGACGTGTGTTCATACTACAGCTAGTATACGTTGAATGAGAATGAGTCAATGCAATAGTTATTTATGAGCAGAATCGACATGCAAATGTTCGTCTCAATGCACTCGCGACACATTCGATCGTCGCGACGGTATGAACTCATACGGGCTCAAGTGTTCATATATAGTACGGCTGCTGCTGCTGCTTCGGCTGATGTTACGCGAACGGTTAACGTCTCGCGATGTTAGTCATATTGAATTCGCTAGGCAATAACGCGAAAGCTCCGAGAAAAACATTATTATGAATGAATGGATCAGCGGTTTACAGCCAGATGTTACTTACATTCTACGACGTTTACTTTTAATGTGTTAGTGCAGAATGGACGTAGTTGAGTCACCACAGCCATCACAGATTCGAGTATATGAGACTGTTTGGCATTTGACTACATACATAAACTACTATATAACGTATAGAACGGCGTTTCATTGATGCTAACGTCTCACGTTTACTACATGGTTCACTAAGTGATGAAAATACAAACTTTTTGATAAAACATTTGTAGCTTCCTCTACATTGTCTCATTCAAGGCCGATAGCCAAAATCCAGCGATCCTGAAATATCATGATCAGCTTCGAAATCTATTTGGCGCTAACCCTTGCAAAATCACCGCCGATGAACGTGTTACAATAAACGGCATAACTTTCAAACTACTCTATGGAATGTCATGACAATTTGTTATTCCTCTTTTAAAAGATGGCACTTCCGGAAAATGTTAACGATTTGAGAGTGGTGGCACCAGAACACCAATTTTCCCGGGACTTAGTAAACCATGTAGTATAAACATTCGAGTGGAATGTCGTCGAGTTGACGGTGTCACAATGAGTGATTGTGTCGTGCGATGTTGAGGTGCTTTTCGCACATGAGCGCGCATACTGTGTGCTAGATTAAGGTTGTGCACACGTTGTGTACGTATGCATGTGTCTACATCGTAGCGCTTCAATGTCATCGTATTGCATTGCTCAGAAAACGCGTCACAAATTGATTAGTAGCACGCTGCGCGATTCCTTTACGTGGCTGGGTTAATTATTGTTGATCGCATCTAATATGATATTGGTGCGAAAGAATTGAATCGCCTCTACAGAGAGCGTACACAATTTAAGGCCGACAACTTCCAACTCGGCAATGTAATGAAGAAATAAAAAGCAAAACAAATTGGTTTCCTCTCGAATGTAATAGACTGTTATCACAACGCGAAGCACGGGCTGAAGCGGTTTACGCCGCGCATAACGACTGATAACCCAGCGCGCGCGCCCAAAGCCCGCGATCACCTGATATTTATGTTGTAAGCCAGCCAGCTCAGTACAGTCTTATGCGCGGGCTGCTGGCGGAACGTGTGCGAATTTTTGTTTGCCACGCAGTGCGGCAAATAGCGCGTGCGCGATCAATGTGACGAGTGTAAACATCGATAAAAATACGAACCCATGGCCGTTGATTTCGTCCATGTTTCGTGTGTTTGCGGTGTCCACACATCCATGTGCACACAGCACACACAATCTGTGTATAAAGCGATCACATACTCGAAAACTCTCACATACGCACGTTTTCCGACGCAGCCGCTCTTGATTGAATTAAAATATAAAATTGTGAGGATGTGCGCTATCTGAGTTCCGTGCTCACATTTACTATACCACGCGTATAGAGACGCAGGAAAATAAACACAGAAACAAGCGTTCGATCGGGTACACACATACACACATTTCATACACATCGACGGTCCAGGCGTGCGTGTTATTTATTTGTGCGCGAATTTGTTGGACGAGTTTCACGCCACTGCTTCCCAGCGAGTGTCTGTGTGAGCCTGTATTTGATTACTTTGATTTGCGGCGTTGTGATTCGGATGTGCATATGCCCCACCGTTGGACACACACACCGGCGCCAAATGCAGCCGTCCACGACAAAGAACGCACCAGATAGTGAATTATTCACTTGGAAAAACGTCATTATATTGGGCTGCTAGAAACAAACACAAAGACATGTTTTCGCCCGCCCAAATGGATCTCGTCGTATTGAATATGCCGCTGGCCGACTGACGTTTTGTCTGCGCTGGTCTAAAGTCGATTCAGCACAAATCGCACACAATTCGTTCGCCAGTTTGTCGGTCAACGCGATGTGCTTCGCGCTGACGCACACTCATGCAAAGAGCATTGTTTATACACAGCACCGCCGGCGATGATTGCTGGGTTCGCCGTTCGACCTTGCGCCGAATTATATCCGTTCTTTCGGCAACCGAAAACTCGCACTCATGTCTGTGCGTTATTATTAGCACACTGTCCGACGCGCTGAGTTAGATTTATAGCCGTGATTGGCCACTTCTCTATTGACTGCGTGCAGCCCCCAGACGATACTTCAAGTAGGATAGAGAGGCAGTTGTGCCGCCTTCCAGGCTCATTCTAGCCAGTCCAGCGATTGCCTGTAAATGTGAATGTTTTGGCCTAGTTTGCAGTCCATATTTCATCCGAAGGACGTCGACGACGGCGCGGGCGCTTGAAATGTGCGTATCCGAGAGACGAGCGAACGCCTGACAACAGCAATATTAGAGGAGCTCGCTGTGCTCGTGAACTCGTGGCTAATAAGATAATTTATATTTATGTCTTTCATTTGCATTCACACCAAGAACCGCCTCCTCTGCTCGTCCTTCCTGATAGCGAGCGCACCACCACCACCACCACCGACTCGATGTCTGGGCGAGCGGCGTGTTCGCATTCGCGCCGCGAACGCATCGGTTGCTCGAACGCCACCCACGTCCATCCTCGACTCGCGAATTGCGCTCTGTAGCGTGTTACGTGAATTGCGTCGTTGGCAGTGGTGGCTTCTGGTTTTCCGTAATTTCGCTGCGTGTTGGTTGCAGCTTGCGACGGAAAACAAACGAGCGCGTCTTAATTTTATACGGTCCTTTCGTTGCGGTGTGTGCCTGTGTGTATTGTCTGAGTTGTACTTTTTGTTCTGTTGTCGTCGTGGCAGTGCCGTAGCGGAGGTGGGTCGAGGATAGTCCGCACGGAAGGCTGGATCGCTGGCTGACTGCGTGATAATTTCCTATTTCCGACATTACATTTCAATGCGTGGGGTTGTTATGATGCTTGTTCGATGTTCGGTGGCGCGACGAATCGCAGTGAGCGACAAACTGAGACGATGAACTGGGGGATGAAGAAACAATATGTGTGCTTGTGGAGTTCCATGCTGCTGCGATATGCTCGTATCGCTATGCCAACGGGAAGATAGAGCGATAATGCTATGTCGCGAAGTTCGTATTTTATCGATGTCACATTTGTATAATCTGTTTTTGTTTGATAATTTTGCAGTATGATAAGTATGAAGTATGCAACATTCGAGTTGTCTGGGAGGCCAATGATCCCGCAACAGGAACTGGTGCATGATAAAGTTAATGATAATGTTTTTGGTCAGCCGTTTGAAACATAACAACACAACCTGAATCGCCGGATACATATTGGGATAATCATATTTGTAAGCATTCCAGTTATCATGTTAAACTGTGGTGCTTGTAATTGCACATTTTGAGTTGAATGTCTTTGTGAGTTTTTTCCACTCTCATTTATAATGCATACCATTACAAGGCAGTGCTTATCGTATGCTCACGACAACTCGCTATCAAACAGGAAAAACACACACGAGGGTTTTAATTCTAACTACTGATAGTGTAGTGGAGCGGAATGTCATATATCATTCACGTTCCATACATCTTAACTATTAATAGTTCATGACACCCGAAGGCGTAATGATTCAAGATGAACAATGTTTCAGAGAAAGTCAATAAGGTGTGCAAAACAGCACACATGTACACACCGAAATGTGTGCCAATAAGTTTTTTTTTTCGTTTTAGTATCCAATACTGACCTTCATTTCGCCAGACTAAACTTGTGTATTCTATGCTATATCGGTATTGAACATTCGTAGAGTTAAGCAAACACGAGAGCCTACATCGCACGTACAAAAAAATACAGACTAAAGCCTGCACAGTATTCGCATATATGACATCACGCATTCTGAAAAATCAGTTATCTCGCCATGTTATGTAGTACAGCGAATTCGCGAGGCAAACTTCATCGACACATGGGCATATCGACCGAAAAGCCAATGTGTGCATCTAAGTATGCCTCTTTTCGTTGCTCCATGCGCTGCTCAAGTTTTTTCTCAAGTTTGTAACACGAATTGCGGGCTGCGCATCGAGCTGTTTACTGTCAAATGTGCTTATCGCGTAGACATGCGTATGAAAGAGGTTTTTGGGTGTTCGTCGATATAGTATACGGATTCATGTGATGAAGAGACGAGCAGATTTAGTCGTGCGCAACTGATTTGTTGGGATAGGTTGGTTCAATCGTGTGCGCACACATACACGTAGAACGCAGATATACACGATTATACGTACACCATAGTCATACAGATGAACCCGTATTGATGTTTGCTTCGTCCAATGTGTTGCCCCAGCACTAGATGCACAGAGAGTGGAGATGCTCGGTCTCTTAGGCGAAGCTGATGATGGCAGTAGCAACATCAACGGCTATATCGTCTACACCTCCACTCAACTGTCTGATGTGTGAGTGTATGTGTGTGTCTGTGTGCGTGTCTGTGTGTATGTGTGTGTGCAGGTCATGTTTCGCACGGATCTAGGATTTACGTCATTGGTATAATAACGTTATACCAAAGCTACCCATTGCTCGCGTAATGTGCACGTGTGTGTATGTCAACTTGGTGCTGGTGGCTGATACGGTGTTTGGAGATGATGATGATGAGAAAATAGGTGCTGAACTTAGGCAGCATATGCACATCTATATTGCATACCTGACGATGTGTGATGTGTAAGAGAGCATAGCCAGATGTGAAAATGCACGACCCAGCGACAGCACGTAATAATCTAACTATATTATGCCTGGCCATACACGCTATTCACTCTCCTCAAAGCCTCGCTCGACGTGCAATTGCATGTTATGTGTCAATACACACGGGCCCTCAACAGTCCGCAGTCCGCACCATATGAATGTGGTATCGTGCGTAAATGTGTATAATATGTCTTTAAAGCACACATCATGTGGCCGATGCACCTCACAAACATACAACACACACATAAAGTACACACACAAGTCAACTGCCGTTGGTCGTGTGTCTGTTTGTATGCGAGTATGCGAGTGTGTGTGTGCGCGCGCATCCCGAGCAGTGTCCTCGGCATGCATTAGCGTACGGGCACGCGTGAAATATCGCCATTATGTGTGTTCGTATACGCTAGTGTGTGATTGTGTGTGTGTATCTGCGAGTGTATGTGTGTGTGTGATCGTGAGTTTTGTCAGCTCGTGTGTGTGTGTGTGCCTGAGCGCATAACGAGCCAGAAATCGTCTCGCGTATCAGGTAATGATACGCCATACACACTCGTTAATATGATACGATTTTATGCATTTGTTCTCGCACACACATCCATATATAACATATTCACTCCATAGCCGTGCGCATTTGCCATATCATAAACGTGCAATGTTGGCCAATTTTTTTTTTCGGTGTGTATCTAGCAAGTGGATAAAAATGCAAGTTCAGCGAATGTATAAAGGTGCAGCGAGCTGCTTCGGTTCGTCTGTAGATTTATGATTGTTGAATAGAGAATACGCTGCGCTCTGACGTAAAGTTACGCAAAACACCACCAGTTAATATTGATATGCAAAAATAACAAAACGGAACGATCGCCTGCAGGTCGGTTGGAGAATACCGAGTGCCTAAGTTTTCACAAGAATATCACAAAATGGTCTAGACAACCATATCTCCCGGGAACTTGCCTAATTGGTGTCGGTGGTTATTTATACATCTTCGTTTTTCCATCCCAGAGACGACGAAGCACACACAGTGAAGGTTCGGGTGCATATAATATATCACCGGAATGAAAACGGAATGAAATTATAAGTTTCGCATTTACTGAAACTGCTAGAAATCGTACAGCTGAACATTGATTTTGTTATTCAGCCTACCAAGTAACGCACAACACGGAATAATTACTTACGTAAACGACAACGTCACGCGATATGCCTGTACTTATATTATACATATACATTATAATAACTTACTAGCTCGCTTGGTCGGCTATACATAGCATAAACATGCATATACCCACAAGTGCGAATCCTCTGCACGATAATGTGCAGTTTGGAATATTCTCTGCGCCTGCTTGCGGTGCGCCCCAATTATGCGTCTGTATGTCTGTATATCTGTGTGTATACCTTCATCGTGTGTGTGTGGTATGTGTGAATGCATGCGTGCATTAGTGTCGCAACAAACTCTTTCGAGGGCTCCCACACAAAGCTTTTCGTGCCTTCACCATCGCGTAGCGTCACCAGATCAATTCTGGATTTCTCTAGGA
>JANTBZ010045222.1:0-11494 GCA_024741255.1 Exechia fusca
TGCTTCATGACACCATCACCACTTTCCGGAGTCCAATTGGTAGTCATCTGAGTGAACAAGGAGGGATAAAGCCTCTCTGATGCTCCTTAAGCTCAAAATGTACATGAAACGCTTCACATAGCCAGGGCACATGTGATGTTCCACCAAGACAATACGCTGTTTCGCATGACGCTGGAAACGATGGCAAAAATCAATGGAAAGAGCTATGAATTGCGACCTTATTAAGGGTATTATCCGGACATGGCGCTGTGTGTCCTAATACCAAACGACACGGACTTTCCGGACTGCCTGTTGATGTGAAATATTTGCCGAAGAGAAATAAAATATTCCACTCAATACAAACATGTGTTTTAGTCTTCGGTTTAAATAACGTAACTTTCCACGGGGGCGACTTAGAATGATGAACACAAAACCTCATCACAAAAAAAAATCGTTGTTGATTTTTTTTCCGTGTGTCCTATCCTATAGATGCAATGTGATTAGCATAGCGCTCCAACGAATATCCCTGAACAAAATTGCTGCTACAAATTCATTGAAGAACAAAAACTGGTTGCATCTTCTAAACTACAAGTTCAAAATTATAAGGATACGCAGATCGTACTATCAAATGCTCGTTTTCGTAGGCTAGTTTATCATTTTCCGTAAATATTGAGAGGAGACAATGAAAAACAATGCAAAATTCAGGAATACAAGAAAAGAAAAAAAGGTCTTCAAACAGGAAACATTGCATCTGAGAATTTATAAGAGAAATACTTCCAAAGCAGACAGTACGACTATACTACACATACTATTTACACATAGGAAACATTTAATCTGCATAAAGATCTTGCAACGATGCGTATGTTTTGTTCCGAAACCCCCTTCATACGCCAGCGCCTCAACTGCAATGCGAGTAAAGTGAAATCACAGACTACTAATTCGAACCACTCTGAAAAACGCACACATGACATAGACAGAGACGAGCCTTTTGATGTGTATCAAGTGCTGACATTTTATTTCTAAAAATAAATATTGTATACGATACGATTGTGCAGTGGATGGCGGTGTGTTTTCAATCGATATTCTATTTTTGCAACATTTTATTTGTTCGCGTGCGCTGCGCATGATTTCGCTGCGTTTCGCCGAGTCAACACCGGCAGCCCGAGTGCAGGGAATATAATCGGATTAGCCGGATTGGTGCACGACGGTGTTTGTCGTGCAACCGTATCGTGTCGCTTTTTCGTGTTATTCGAGTATGTTTGATGCAGTCAATTTGATATTAGACGTATTTCGTAACGGAAGAACAAACTTATAAATTATATTTTGAAATACAAATGCGTTACAGTCGGTAGTGCAGATTGTTCCATGTGCTTGCATTCGCTGATTGCGTCTGCCATATCGATGTGTCAAATCGCCGCAATCGAGGGGCGCATCACTTTTTAAACTTCGTCGGAAATCATGTGGACATCTTTGTTTTAATTTGTGGAAATATTCGAAAATTCGCGTTAATCTTTGGCGAAAAAAATCATGGACCTTCGGAAATCTTCGGAAATATCTGTAAATACTCAGAAATCTTCGAACATTTCGGAAATCTTGGAAAATCTCTGAAAGATTTCCCGAGATTTCCTAAAATTGATGTACAACTCGAAAAAGCATGATTCGCCCCTCGCCGCAAATCCGCCGGTTTGTTTTGATTCACGTTGTTGTTGCGGACGAGGTTGCGGATGCTAGAAATTGCTAAGCGCGATTTTTGTTAGGTGTTTCGCGGTGATAGTGATTTTGTGCTTGTTATAGTGGTTTTTACAGTGTTTTATCGCAGCATCTCAGCTTCAAACGATGGGTGTAACGATGTAAGTTCGGTAGAGTATCGAACAACGTTCAGTTGATGATAAAATGCCATCCCACTCGCCACAGTTTGCAGCCGTTTCCAGTGATGGAGAACCGCACTGGACCGGCAACGATTGACTTCTTGACGAAGCGCATCATCGCTCTGGGCGCCGTTCAGCAGGGACATTTCCTCGTCGACTGCGAGACCTACACATCAGTGCAGCAAATGGGTGAGCCAGAAATACGCGCAGAATAGACAATAATTTAAGATAATTGGAATTGAAAGTATTGCAGAAGGCTTTGAGTCTGCGTATTATTAAATCACATTAGTATGGCTTTCTTTCAATATTAATTTGTACGTGCTCTATTGAAAATAGTTCACCACAATTCCGCTAGATGACGGTGTATAAATCCGATGTTCCACGAGATCGTTACATTCCAACGTCTTTTTATATCTCAAAACTATTTCAAACTTATAATATCATTGATTGAAAAATGAAACAAACTGTCGTTCGGTTTTAGCAGCTTGCATTTATTTTGAGTGTAGTAGAACAAAAATAATCCGTCTACTCGATAACAATTAACGTTCACAAATTCGTGTCATGCGGAGTTTTTAGTTTATCTTGTGTCGTCTGTGTTGTCCGTGTATTAGTTTTGAGTTGGTTGCACTATAATTTGTTTTCAAATATATATGGAGATTTGTTGTGTTATTCGTTTTGATAGTACAAACTATATATAGTAGGTTGTAAACTCTCGCAATGCGACCTTAACATATTTTGGGGTGTTATACGAGCATGTGAGGATTTTGTCAAAAGATGTCTAAGTATATTCGTACAAGTTTAATAGGGGCATTTGGTTGTTGGTTGGTTGTTGGTTGTTTTGCTCAAGTCAAGTTGTTATTATTGTCAACGATTATCGGTTATTCATATATAGGTAGGTAAGGATTCTTGGGGTAGTAAGGGGGGTTTTGAGACTAGAGAGATCTTCCTGTTTGCGTGTCGCGCGCGTCATACATTTGCTGCAATTTTTGTTCTGTCGGTTTTCTGTCGGAGGCTGCGCGTGACGTTCGAAACACACAAGATACCATGAGATTGGAAAAACAGTTGAGTGATTCGGATTCGTACGATATAATAATGCGTAAATTCGGCAAACTGTAGGTCGGCGTTTTGTCTTGCTTGTTGTTCATGATGTGTGAGTCTGTGTATGTGTGTGTTCATGTTCGTGTAGTATGAGTGTTCGTCTGGAACAAGTCCATCATCATGTGTGCACCTGAATTATTGGTCAGTATGTCGTATAGTGAAAATGTACGGATATATTCGTTAGTTGTTTGGTTTTGCTCTCACTCATCATCATAAATGTTGGTAGTTTATATAATTGTGTATATAATATATATTTGTTTTGTTATGAGTTGATCGGCCCGATTCCGATGGGATCTACCAGAATCGGGCCGAACGAGTGTTCGCGTGTGTTTTATGTCAGACTTTATTATGTTTATTATATTCGTATTCATATGGGGGAAGTATTTCGATATTCATATAATATACATATGCTTCACATATAAATCGTCTCGAATGTATCGTGTATATTAAAAATGTGTCTTCGGATTTGTCGGAACTGACGCCACAAAACTGTTACAAATAATGGAATCGTTTTATCCAGTATGCACTAAGGAATAAATTATTGTCCATATGCAAATGTTTTAATGTCGATTATACAGTAAGTTCTAAATAAGTTGCACACACCAGCACAGATAATACACATTCTAGGACTAACTACATTATTATATCAAAGCTGTGTAAGTGTGATTTGATCGTCGATTTTGAATTTTATTCCTCTGGCGCAATTCCGTTCAAAGTAGTTTCATCGCATTTATATATGTACTTACATTGTTCACATTTTTATTATGCTATCGTGAATAGAAAATTTAAAAGCGTTTCTCTATAGCGCACGAATGCAGCAGTAATTGGTTTCATAGTTGGGCGTGTGGGAGTTTTCGATGGTGTCAAAGGGATTGTGTGATTATATAAAACTGCGAGCCGCTTACTATGGAAAAATGCTACCGAATAATAGGCTTCTAGTATATGTGTGTAATGTGAAGCAGCGAGTTTGTATGCTAGTTCCACATTAATGTGTGTGTATAATACAATAGACTTTTTTCATATATCGTTGTGCTGGTAATATATAATTGCTCCTAATCCGTGCTCCTCTCTATGCTGCGTACATTGATATCTAGATTATCATAATTGTGTTGTGCTAAATTTTGTTTGCGCGGCTAAATGTTTCGGATGATATTTCGTGATGTGATGTGATGTTGGTTGGTTGGTTGTGGTGTCAATTGGTTTCCTTACTGTACTACGAAAGCTATGCATTTTTTGTTGATTAGTTTGAATTTGATATATCGCACTTCTTCCGCCCCCCCATTCCGAATGTCTTCCTGAGCGTGCTTGAACTCGAACGTCGAAAATGAAAGCAATACCGAACCCAAAGTATATCAATGTAAAGTCTTTAATAAATTATAAATCGTAGTGTTATCAATAACTTAGAGACTACGCATCACTTACAATCGAGAGTTAAGTTTGTTTAAATTATATCGTAATCGTTATTATCATAGATTAGCACCCGCTCGGTTCGAAGTATAGTACAAACATCATACTGTTAAGTAAATCGTATGCCATGCCGGAGTATGTGTATGTGTTTGTTAATTTGCGCGATATCATATAAAACGAATCCCTATTCACAAGCATCAATACTACTCTAGCTTATAAATTTGAAACATACACGAATTTGTGCTTCTTTTACGTTTTGTAGGAAAATTAAGAGTCACACAACATGCTCAATAATCATTCTTCTATAATATTGAAAAATATCGATGAAAGACTCGCCTATGTCTGAGTACGTCCTGAGAAAGACCCTTCCGTTCATATATGGAGAGATTATCGAACGAATAAACACGAAGGAGATTTGATCACATTCGGTCGATCTTCTCTGGGTGCGACGATTTTTGTTTGTCTACAATCGAATGATGTTAAATGAACAAATCTGCATCTTCTGAATATGTGTGTTACTTTTACAAAACGTAAAAGAAGCAAAATTCCGTGCATGTTTCGAATAAATAAGCTAAGCTAGTATTATCGAGTATACATTATAGTTAGAGGGTGCTATGCAGCAGCAAGTACAGCAGCAGTGGCGGCAAACGTAATGCGTTTGGGTTCGTCGGTTCAGAATCTGCGACGAACTCTCTCTCGTGTCTCATGTACAGCTTGCTTCTGATCGCACGCACGATCGACTCCACAGTAGTGCAGCTGGGCTGCGATGCAACAACAACAGCGGCGACCAATCTTTGGCGGCAACTTCGACTAGTTGATCCGCCGCCGCCGCTTCTGGTCTGGTCGTCGTCGCATCGGCACACCAACACTACACCAGGTATTCGATGTGCGTTCCCATGTCTCATCGATTGATCGTCAGCGTTCGCACGTACTTCGGGTCCATCTCCTCCAGATCCTTGCCCTTCGTCTCGGGCACGAACAGCACCACGAAGATCAGGCCGACGCACGAGATCAGCGCGTACAGCCAGAACGTGCCGTACAGGCCGAGATGGGTCTGCAAAGCGGGAAATCGGAAGCGATTAGCTGTCGTTCTCAAATCCGTCCATTCCGCCTTCCATTGTGCAAGCAGATATGGCAATATGGACTTCGTTTCCAGCAATCATCGAGAAATGAAACAACAACAACAACAATGTACAAACTCCAACCTACCTCAAAGTCCACAAACGTCTTGACGCTCAGGAACGCACAAAAGTAACTGAAACTCATCGCTATCGAGCTGCCAATGCCCCGATACTCCAGCGGAAACAGCTCCGACACCAGCAGCGACGAGATGGGCGAAATGCCCAGCGAGAAGGCAATCGTGAACACCAGCACGCACAGCAGTGGTATCCAATCGCTGTTCGCCGAAGCGACCACTTCCTCAAAGTAGTAGGCATACGAGCCGAAGCACGCGAGCGCCAGCGACATGAACACGCTGCTGATGATCAGCAGCGGAATACGGCCGACCGTGTCGATCAGCAGACCGGACACCATTGAGGCGAGGAGCTGAACGAAGGCCACGGAGACGGCTCCGCCGTGCGGATTCATGTCGGAGAAGGTGCGCTTGAAGATTTTGACGGCGTAGAAGTTGAAGGAGTTGGCACCTGTTGGAACAAACATTGATCAGTTCGAGTTTCTAGCAATGATTGCAACAACAACTACAACAACAATGCACACCACTGCCTCCACTCACCCGTAAACCTCTGGAACACCATCAGACCGCACGTAATCAGAATCGGCCTCACCAGCCGCGCATTCCGCAGCACCGCCTTCACATTGGCCACCAGCACATCCACGCCAGCCTTCGACGCCAGCGTCTGCGCCCGCATCGGTCCCGCCGACGATCCGAAGCGACTAGCTCCCATTCGCGTCGCCCGAACATTCGCCTTGATCGTCGCCAGCTCCAGCTCCACATTGGCCGTCGGCCCCCGAAGCCACTGCAGCGCCGTCCATGCCTCCTCCTCCCGGCCCCTCAGCATCAGCCAGCTGGGCGTCTCCGGGATGTAGATCACCGTGAGGAACAGCATGATGGGCGCCACCGAGACGAGCATCGCCAGCTGACGCCAGTTCAGATAGGCCCCAACGGAGAACGAGATCATGATGCCCAGATGGCCGGCCATCTTTTGGATTGCGGACAGAAAGCCGCGGATGTCGGGCGAGGCGATCTCGCTGATGTAGACTTGAGTGACCATGGTGACGATGGAGCAGCAGAAGCCGCCGAAGAAGGCGGTGGCGAACATCGTTTCCACTGAGTTGGCGAAGACGGTCAGGATCCAGGAAAGCGAGAACGGTAGGGACATGAGGGTGAGCAGGCGGCGGCGTCCGTACTGCATGGCGAGGCCGCCGAACATGCCGCCGAAGAGGGCGCCTAGATGATAGAATGGACATTAGTTTCTAGGGCCTTTGATGAGGCATAGTTGAGTTTAGTGTTTCCAGAACCGGTAAAATTGATGATTGGTACTAAGAACCGGTTCTATTTCCGGTTCCGATGCCAAACACGAATGAAATTAACACAATTTTGATGGACAAACTTTGAGAACCTTGGAAGAAGTAACCCGAGATTCTTTGACCTTTAAATTAGTTCCGTTACCGATACAAGAATTAAGATATGTGGAACCGGTACTTGGATCACTAGTTGCTACTCACCCAACAGCGACAGACTCGCCACCCAGCTGGCCTGCTGATCGCTGACCGTGAACGGAGCGGCCGAATCGTTCATCGCCGGTCGCAGCTCCTGCAGACTGGCGATGGCCGGACTCGAGTAACCCTTGCCCAGGCCGGCGGCCAGCGGACCGAGGGAGACGGCCAGAGCGGCGATTATCTGGCGGCGAGAATTGGAAGCAAGCACAAAGCACAATCAATCATGGGGTTAAATCGTCGAAGTCGAAGCCATGCGGCCCCATGCACTGGAAAATCGTGTTTGCTCTGAAAGTAATGGCTTTTTGTCCGCACGAAAAGTGCGGCGGTGTGACAATGGCGGTTTCTCGGTTGTATGGTTTTTTTCCGCCCCATTCGCGGTCGCGTCGAAAGTTGAGAGCGGTTTTTGAGAGACTGTGCTGTGTAATACGTTACGATTATGGCGTTGGGGTGACACACCACACACACAAAAAGTAATGCCACACATACGATGGGGTTTGCGGTAGCACATAAACCAGTTCTACAAACTTAGAACTGGGATTGGCATCATCGGAAAAAGTCACTTGCGCGAAGTGAAAAACTGTTTCCTGAAGGAAGCAATATACAGCGGATGGACGTGGAAATAATGGATGTCAAAATTTCCATAGATATTGATTACAAAAGTGGAAAGACGACAAAATGTTATGTCTATGGATGGATTAGAAGTATATTATAAGTAAATTCGGCCGAAGTCTCGATAAACATGGTTTTTAGCAAAATTTCGATTTCGATTTTGAATTTATCCTATGGACTCTTATCTTCAGCGCTATAATAAACACTTGGTGCATTCTAATGAACATTTATTCTAATCGGGCACGCACTTCCAGACCGACAGCCCGAAAGAGTGGAAACAACGATTGATGGATGGAAATGTGTAGCTAACGATGGCCACAAATTTCAATATCGCTGATATTTGTCCTGTAATCGCGCTTTGAATTCCCAGTACTGAGTTTGTAGAACTGGTATATATTAGCTGATCTATGGGCGAACGTGGGAAAATGTCAATTCGAATTTATTCGCGTCGCGATGTCGGCTGTCGCCTGGCGGCGTGTTTGCATGCGCATTTTCCCGTTCGTTTCATTTACTGATACGATAAATGAGCCTAATCTGCATAAGCGTGCCACGCAAGTCGCGTGCGTGTGTTGCGCTCGCGTGTGTGCGTGTGGAAATCGCGTGCCGCAAATATTTTGTTATTGAAATTGATGGCGGTGCGATGCGAAAACATCACGTGCACTGTCGCGCACGCGAAATGCCGCACAGCGCACAGCATACAATTTGCATAGTGATTTTGTGGCCTGTATTATGTGAGTGTGTGTGTGTGTGTGTGGCGTGTGTATTTTTTGCGATTGCGGTTCGTCTTCGTCTGCATCGTATGTGCTGTGTCATTTCGGGTAGATTTTTAAACATTCACAAAGCGTTTTCCTCTCGTGCGGCGAAAGTTATTCCAATATATTCATCCACTTTGGCTGCGCTGAAAACGCGGGCACAAACAACGCGCGCACGCGAGTTCAAAATGTGTGGCGCTACAAAACTGTTTTTGTATGTGTGTGTGTGTGTGTGTAGTTATCGCAATTTGCATATTTCACTTGTACGAGATTAGGCGCGCACGCGAATATGCGATGTTCACACGAGGAAAAACGGGAGAAAGAGATGAAAAACACGTACTCCACAACAGACACACACACTCGCTCACAAAGAGCGGCAAGTGAGTATGTCGCTTAGCCCCATCAAAGCCACGCGACCACCCCCCAAACCCGCACAACCACCACCAGACTCCATCACGTATGATTGAATAATATTATACATTTTGCCAGCATATCGTGCTGCGTCGTAACACGTTTCGTTCGAGGGGCGGGGGTGGGAGGGTTTGGGGGCGGTTGGGTCGCCCCGTTTCGAAGCGATGCTTTGAAGATATCGACGGCATGCTGCGGGTTTGCGGGCGCGCATGTTGTGTAGTATTATATTTGTGTGTAGCATACTTGTTTCAACCGCAGGCAGGCGGAGGCAGCGCATATCTCGAATCGAATCAAACCCGGCCGACCGACTGCTCGCTCTCTCTGGCGACCAGCAGACGACCAGCAGACCAGTCTGAATGAGTTTCGTCATTTCCGTGCTTATGAATTCTGCGCCTAATGTGCGCAGAGCATACGCGCCGCGTCGTTCACGGTCTAATGATTTTCGATTAGAACGTACGCCGATGATGCGATTGCCCACGTTTGACTCGGTCTGCGCGATTGACCACAAATTCGTATACATAATCGTGATTTTCTCCACTCTACAATTCGACCGAATGCGCTGTGCAAAGCGTGCACGAAAAATGCCAGAAGGAATCGCTGTGCGTTCACGACGACACGGGGCCTAATTAATAAAACTGGAGCTCATAATGTAACCCAACACGTGCTTCAACTGATATGCGCGCGCGTGCGTTCGTGTATGCGTTAACCCGTTCGGCGTGCGCTCGTGTGTGTGTGAACGCATAAATTCCTGCTCGACCGCAACGAACCGACGACAACGACGACGACGACGCACGTCCGCAATGAATATCACGTATAAGTTGGCTCCTTTTCTGCACTCCTGCCAGCCAGCCAGCCAGACATCTGCTGAGCGTTTTCAAGTAGCGCGTGTTGGGCGTTAAGATATTGCGCCACGCACACGGGCACGGGCGGCCAGTTTTGTACTCCACGCACACGCGCAGCGACGCGCGCGGTGGACATTGAATGGGTATAATTATGATATCCACTGCTGCTGAATGTCCTCGCAGCGACGACTGGCGAACGCGCGCTCGATTTGCATCGCGCTCTAGAGATGCAGACGCATGCCAAAGTGTATCTGGTCTGGTCGTGCACACACACACACACACACACACGAATTGCTGCCAAGAGCCCCGCATTCATTAAGTGCACGAAATATACACATGCACGCACGCATGCGTAATGCGATTACAACCGTCGTCTGCGTGTAATGCAGCGCAACGATGCAACATATACGAGCGCTTGTCGTCGGTCCGCGTCGTAGACTCTCATATCCACCAGAGAGCGCATAAATAAAGTGGTTTTTGAATGTGTGTCCGCAAACACACTTGGTCCGAAGATAACGCACGCACGTGAGACGTGCCTCTTTGCCAGTCAGCCAGAGTCGGCCAGCAGCCTGCAAACAGCCCACAGAGTAGAGGCGTGAAGGATAAAAGCGTCACGGAAAACCCGCGTGCGCGAGAGACGTTATCGCCAACACGACGACGACGACAACAACGATGAGGTGCGTGCGCGCGTGCGCTGTGTCGCCATGTACATATTTGGATTATCTCGGCAATGCCGCCGCCGACGGCGCCGTGCACACATTTCATATGCTCGCACGCGCATCATAAGTGTAGTGTATGTTATTCGCGCGCATGTCTGCGCATGAAAAGCGGTCGCAAATTCTGCAGCCAAGCAAGTGTAATGCTGGTGACTGGTTCGCTCTGGCCGTTCTGCTGATTATGATCTGCTGTAATGCGACGTGGTCGTGAATGTGTGTATTGTTTATGTACAGTTGCGGACTAGGAATAAGGGGCACGCGAAATCGCAAAACAGTTTTGAAGCAAGGCTGAAGAAAGATCCTGATTATCCGTTTTTAGTGCAGAAATGATCCGTCAACTCTGCGTAGGCCTATTGCAAAAATCTATGATTAAAATGTTAATCACGGCCTCTCAATTGGATTTATAGTAGTGAAAATTCTCCATAATTGTTCGAACAGAGAATTAGAAGCAACAGAGACTTCAGCTGGATGTCTCCTCCATATATCTTGAACGATTTGGAAGATTGCAGCGCGAGATTTGAATTTAAGTCCCTAAAATATACGCTGATCATGTAAGTCAATCTCAATCGAGTTCAGGTCTGCCTATCGAGCTGGTCTTTCCTTGAAGCCGATGCTAATCTCCTGCTAATCTGTTTGTGCAGTGTTCTTGGGGCCGATATTGTGCTGTAGCATATTCCGGTCATGCATATTTCATTTCTCTATGAAACCATGTGGATCTCAAGGATATCCTTGTGCAAATACTTGTCCAATAAACCAGTACCAATCAGGCTCTATCTTCAGCCTGGAAACAGAACTTATTTGCGATTACGCATGCCTCTAATTCACTGTCCGCAACTGTACATGTATGCGTGCGTGCGAATAATGGGTGACATGTGATCAACATTTGCCCCGACCGTTCAAGCGCTCAAGTTCCATATCTCTGTCTGTCTCTTTCCCCCTCTTCGCCGCTCAGGTCCGCCAAAAATCGTGCACGTTCTCCACAACTCCGAACACCCGGCCTCGGTGTTCTCCATCCTGGACACGGGCAACAAGCAGATCTCGCTGGTGGCCGACTCGCTCTTCGATCTGCTCATACTGAAAATGACACCGGCCTACACATCGAAGAAGCAGACGAAGGTAAGCAGTTCAAGATT
>JANTBZ010045233.1:0-11491 GCA_024741255.1 Exechia fusca
TCCCTTCTATACTCTCTTTGTATATGAAGAGTAACAGGGCATCATAATTGGATTCAGGTTTAAAGATGTGATTAGCACAGCGATCTTAAGAGTAACCCTAGGCAACATTTAACATCCTTCATCGTGAGAAAAAAAATGTACACCCAATCACGGGTCTCGAACCCGATACCTTTCGCTCGTGAAGCAAGCACTCTACCACTGCACCACTCAGACAACTTATACTCGTACTCTGTCACTAGTTTGGTAGATATTGCCTTTATTGTAACTAGCGGTTTAATACTATATCCTAGCACATGGCGAAGAAGGTTTTTAAAGTATTAATAAAGCACTGATTTCTGATAGGTAGAAGGGCGCTGGAGTCTGCCATAGCCGAAATTAAATTCAGCAATTTTGTAAACTATTCAGTTCCTTCCTTTCGTGCACCGGTGACGATGCGTGCAGTGGGCGCCTGAATTCGGCAGTTCCTGACGAAAACATCAATAAGTCAACCAACTAATTTCAGATATCGGAAAGGATGTCAGATGGAGTTTTATGATGCCCTGAGGTTATATAAAAAACATATCGTGCATACGTTTTAAGGCATGCGAGTGCTCTTTGCGGAGAGAGTGCCGCTATCGACCAAATCGACCAATAAGCCATAATCAATGGATTGAGCTATGAATTGTGGACCCATCTATAGTTTTGTGCGTATTCGGCCCTCAGCGACTATTTTTTATTTTCCAAATGAAAATGGTTGCCCCAAGCCATAATCAATGTAGTTTAGTGCGTATTTGGCCCTCAGCGACTATTTTCTATTTCCCAAATGAAAATGGTAGCCCCAGGGAAAAAATGAGGCAGTATCAATCGAGAAAAAAGACCATTTTGCAAGGGTTCGCGACGAATAATTTTCGAAGGTGATCGAGATTTTGTAGGACCACTGATTTGAGGCTATCGAGCTAAAATGAAACTAATCAGAGAAATAAGAATAAGTTTCATAAAAAATGTTGGTCCTTCCCTATTTCTCCCGATACTAATCAGCCCATATAGTACTACTCTGCGCTATTGGAATTGGCCAAATGACATGGAAAACAAAACGTTCAACTTGGAAGTGCTGTAACATTTTATCCACACATAATTTCTTAAACAACTTGTTTATGTTTTGTTGCCAGATATATTTGGCTCTAAACTGTATCAAAGACTTATCGAAAATAATCGTAAATAGGCAGCCGCACGACTTTGTAAAATAGCTTACATATGCCATATGCAGCGATCAGCGATACAACATGTACCGATTTATTTAAGATGGCCAAACGTTTGGTTTGGTTCGCCAATATTACGACATTTCGAAACTTTGCCTTAATTCTCAATGATGCTTTCCATACGTTTGTCCACATTCCCTTCACACAAAAAACCTATCGAAAAAAGTCCATTTTTGGGTCTTGCGAACCAATTCCGATTTGTAGCTTGGATGGTCGAAAAAATCAAATTAAATGGAGCTGCTTCGCCGACCTATAGACATTTTGATAAAAGTAGGGGCGGGAATAGATTTGAAAACACATAACAAACAAAGCTGATAAACAAAGTTGAGATTTGTTGAGTCCCGGGTCGCCGTCCTACAAAAAATTGACGAAGACACACTATTTAATGTTTTACTCTCTATTCGCCGGAAAAGGGTTAATACTTTTTCTGCATTGCAATGCGAGACATATTTACTTCCCATGCATTTGGCTACTATAACATCATAAGTCGTATACTTAAATATCATTATTGTTTTCAGGAGGATAACAAAACACATAGCCCCACATCAGAGAAATTAATAGTTCGACACAGAATATCTAGCGATATTCCATCGCGATTTCGAAAATCGTCAATTCAAATTTCTGCGCTATCATCTTGGAAGAGCTGTAACATTTTATCCACACATAATTTCTTAAAGAATTCGTTTATGTTTTGTTGCCAGATATATTTGGCTCTAAACTGTAAAAGACTTATCGAAAATATTCGTAAATAGGGTGCCGCACGACTTTATAAAATAGCTTACATATGCCATATGCAGCGATACAACATGTACCGATTTATTTAAGTTGGCCAAACGTATGTTTGATTCGCCAATATTACGACATTTCGAAACTTCGCTTAATTCTCAATGATGCTTTTCATACGTTTGTCCACATTCCCTTCACACAAAAAACCTATCGAAAAAGACCAATTTTTTTGTCTTGCGAACCAATTCCGATTTGTAGCTTGGATGGTCGAAAAAATCAAATTAAATGGAGCTGCTTCGGCGTCCTATAGACATTTTGATAAAAGTAGGGGCGAGAATAGATTTGAAAACACATAATAATTAAAGCTGACAAACAAAGTAGAGATTTGTTGAGTCCCGGGCCGCCGTCCTACAAAAAATTTACGAAGACACACTATTTATTTAATGTTTTACTCTCTATTCGCCGGAAATGGGTTAATACTTTCTCTGCATTGCAATGCGCGACATATTTACTTCCCATGCATTTGGCTACTCCTGACGTCATAATAGTTCGCATTAATCGTGTTAGCCCATCTATCAAGGGACATCCACACAAATTGTAATGATGCAGCAATTCTACATTACTGCATCATTACAATTTGTGTTGATGTCTCTGGTTAGATGTTCGAACACGATTAATGTAATTTTAAAGGTGTGCGAACTATTATGACGACGGATATTTTAAGTCGTGTATACTTAAAAATCATTATTGTTTTCAGGTTGAAAACATAACACATAGCCCCACCTCATAGAAATGAATAGCTAATTGTAAATTGTAATTCGCATGATTACGATTAACGTTTGACTTTTGAAATAATATTGCGCTCTGATATTCCTTCGCGATTTCGTAAATCGTCAATTAAAAATAAATTAATCGTATATTCAAATACTTCATTATTATTTTCAGGATGATAACATATTAAAAGCCCAACCTCAGAGACATGATACGTTCATTTTGAAACATAATACGAGCAACGTGTATATAAAGTTGCGGCCAGAGAGTGGTGATTTTTCACTTCTAAATTCAATTTAGAGGCCTTGGTTAACATTCATAATCATAGCTTTTTGTGCAATAGGCTAACGCAGAGTGTTGATGGAACATTTTTGCATTTGCACAAACACGTTTTCTCATGCCTCTACTTCTCTGACAGCAACTAGTAAATGTATTTCTTATTTCCCGCAATAATCGTGTTGACCCAAAATATGACCAACATTTGTTGATATTACCTTGCGATTCCGGAACACTTGAAAAATGTACCAGCTTTGTAAACCCAACATCAACCGATGTGATTGCAATCACTCCGATATGCAGCCAATCAAGTGTGTATCTGCGAGTGCACCTGTATGCCTTCAGTGTGTCGCGCATCCACAAAGAGCACACACCGTCGACCTCAACCTCTTTCACCGCGCCTCTTGGTCTCGACGCCGGAGAGAGCCGAAAAGCCGCACTCCGCTCTCTCGTCATTCACTCGAACAATTTTTACCTGAGATCTCGCCGCAATGTTGGATGTTGGATTCGTGCTTGTCTCACATTGAACTTAACATTGTCCGCTGGCTCTTGCTCACGCTGCGATTCGAGAGTCAAGTTCAAGCGACACCGCAGCAGCAGCAGCAGAGCGCAGCATAGTCGATTAGTATTGCGACCGCACCGCAAAGACCTCAGTTCGTGTTGAGCCATTGTCCGGGTCGGTCGTGTTCGCTGCCGTTTGAGCCTCGCCCCGTATCGTGATCTTGAACCTGATCAAGTCCGCCGTTGTTGGTCGTCACGCCGATATACCGATTTAAATCGACTCACATACAATTATCATCAGAAATCATCTCTAGAGCCGATCATAATCACGCGGCGATTGTGTGAATAATATTGCTGTTACGGTCCCGTTCCCCGTACGCGCGATTCACTCTCGTGACGTCGACGTGTATTCTTGATTATTGAACACGCAACACCATCCACACATCACACAAAACCGTTTGTCGCCGCTGACGCTGATGTGTCCGTTGATTTATGTTCAAGTTTGATTGATTGCGGTTGCCACACGACGACGCGTTTAGCCGCAAGAACGGGACCACGGGCAATTCTCGAGTGTGTGCCATCAGTGTGTGAGTGTGAGAAAGATCGTTTATATACCACCGCGGAACTGGCGGCTGTCCCACGTGATCGAGATTTTTTTTGTGTTCGTTGAAAACCCGGCTGATCGATCTGAGCGTCCGTCGTCGTGAGTGCGCGAAAATTCGATTTGTTCAAAAATCATCCGCCGTCGTCGGACCGACCGTCATCATCTGCTGCTAAACGCACTGCAAAACCGCTCGTACACACACGCACTACTCACACATCATAAACATGGAATACCGGTGGAATTGCTGCTCGACTCAAGTAAGTATGAGTAGCAAGTAGTAGCGCGAGTGTTGGCTTGGAGCGTCTTTATATAGGTTCATCGCGTCGCGTTTTGCGACACTCACTTGCACATAGTAGAACGAGCAAGCGCGCGATCGCGGATGTTGAACGTGCGCGGCCAGAACAGAACGTAATCGTTGGTCGTTGTTTCCCAGTCTTTAACCTTTTTCGGAGTGCATAATACACGCGTTCAACAGGATAAATGTGCAGCAACAACGACGCTTCGAACACAATGACTTATCAATCAGAGCGCCATATATCCTTGAATTTAAATGTGTTTAAATGAAAATGTCTTTTTATGGTTATCAGTACGATATTTGATGTGATTCTGCACGGATTTCATTCGGGAATATTTCCTTGTGCATATTCATGGAACATATATATATTTCTCTAATTGTATTTGATACGTCTTTTATCGAGTGTCCTTATTTAACACCCCTATACATATCTGTGTGTATGTTTAACGTGCACTCCTCGCGCGGCTGGGAAGTGAGAATAAGAACCAGTTCCAGTTTTACACACACACTCACACAAACTCACACTTGCGCCGAGCAGATACAAAAGCGCTGACAACAACAGACCACGCAGAGCCTCGCATTGAGCGCATGCGCGTATGTGAATGCTTGCGTGGATATAAGACAGAAGGCTGGCGGGTCTCTTGCACCCTGTCGCAAGTGCGTGCGTGTGTGTGTGCGTGCGCGGTGCGCGTATGCGTCAGCAGTTGTCTTTAATGTTCCGAAAGCCGCGACGCGACGCGCGAAGTCACGACGACAGAGCATCAGCATCAGCATATACGCTTTGAACATGCATCATTCGCTGTATGTACGTTGATGATGTTGACCTCAAAATCGAGGAGAATTCGCATTGCGTTGCAGAACGAGTGAAGTCAAACGACGTGTGATATCAGAGAAAAATGATTATGCATCTTGCACACACGTCGTTACAAATGTGTAAATGTTGAACACGCACACTCACATACACGTTTAATGTTTCTGTTTATTATGAGGTGTTCGCTTGTAGTATTTGCACACACATACACACACCACACACATTGTGTGTGAATATTTCGAATTTATTCTCTGACCCAATTTGCACCGCACACACACATCGGCAGCGATTTGGCGAATTGGCACACACTCACTATATGATCATTATAATACAGCACATATGTTGTTTGTGTGAGCTCGCGAAAGTCAAGGTGCGCGCGCCTTTCCGCGGTCCGCGAGATGGTCAGCAGCAGCACCGGCAGTGTAACAGAATTTTATCGTCGAGTGGGAAGCGCTATTATTATTACTCACTCACTCGGCGTCGTGTGCAGATTATGTGCGCTTATTCACCGGCATATCGTCGCGTCAGCATCGTCATCGTCGTTGTCGCGTCGCGACACGCGAGAGGGTATGTGTGTCTGTGTGTGAGTTTTAACGGTAATTCAGTTGACCCACACGCGTCAAGCATACTCATCATAACGTTGTTGCGGACAAACATCGCGCAGCAGCAACGACTTCTGCTTAGGAAACCAGCGTTTCTCATTCTCGCCCCGCACACACGCACATAAAATATTCGCGGAGAACGTTGACCATTCGCGTGCGGTTGATGCTCTTTCAGTCGCGGTGTGAGGTGGAAAAAAAAGAAAAGTGTACACCTACTTATACTAATTCGTGCGATGATAATAATCCGGTTCTTTCGTTTCATGTCTAATTTGCGATGCATGCGATCGTGTGTGGTTTTTACGTATACGCGTAATATTGTTCTGGATTCGACGTTTCGGAGCGACTTTCGGTCTGAACCACATACGGCAAACAGCGCATACATCGCGCGTCGACGTCGCCGTCGTCATCATCATTACGATTGAAACTCGTTTTCCGCCTTCGGCGTGTTTATGTTGTATGTGTGTGTGCGGACTATTACATAAATTAGTATGTATGCTGCGGTTTGCCATAATGGTGTCATCCACCTTTCGGTTCACCTCCTCGCCGCGCATCTCATCATGTTCTGTGCGAACACACACACACACACACACGTGAAAATGTCTGCCACGGCAAATTGCAATTCATTCGCCCGGGCGCGCGCTGCGTTACATCAACGCTCGGCGAGACACGTCTCGCGCGACTTATATATTATAAAGAGGTTCGTCGCCTGTCGCAGCTCTTTTGTTTGTCGGCGCGTCGTCGTCGCGTGCGCGTCACTCACGCAGATCCGAACACGCTGACGACGCGCGGAGACGAGCGACGACATATCGTGTGACAACATTCCAATGTTGTACGTGTGTGCTTTGAGCCGGTGAACGAGAATATGCTTCATCAGTCAGCATATATTGGATGTTCTACTGTATGCCATGCATATGACATAACAAATACGCATTGTTTGGTGTGTACAGGGGAAAAATACATTTATCATCCTAAACCATCATCCTAAGCATACAATTCATTCAACAATGTATGACTGCTGCGGATTACAGACGTGTTACGTGATGACGAGAGCAAATATGCTCACTGTATATGAACAGGTGTCAGCAGCATAGAATCAGCAATATTGTTCTTGGTCATTGCTCCTCTCGGTCGACTCTTCTTCTTATTTTTTTGTTTGGTAAATATGAACACTAACACGCAACACTTGTGTTCATTCAGCTAGCAGCAATCTAGGTTATTGAATCATGTGCGCGTAACCGCATTGCACCGACCCATAAACGTCGTCGTCGTCGACGCGTCGCTTCTTCGCGTCAAGCGCATGCGCATTCTGTCGGTCAAATCGCAAGCATCTTATGAATGAACGGGCACACACATGCGCGCACGAGCGCGCACATCATCGTCACCGTCATCATCTAACACCGTTCTATCTGCGCAGCACGATCTTAATGCATTCCATTTCCACGCTCGTTTTTCTCTCTCGATCACGCGTTCGCGTATTTCTGCATGCAGGTCTGTCTGACCGCCGTCGCCATCGTCATCTGTGCAGCTGTTTTGCAGAGTCCAAGCGTCGATGCCGCTCGCGGCGTCCGTCAATCGCCGTGGAGCATCGATCATCAGCATCAATCGCCGGCATCACAGCAGCAGCAGCCGAAGCACCAGTGCAGTAACGGTGCCAAACTCAAGTATGTGTCGGGCGATGCGCTGACCGATTCGCCCGATTGCCTGGGACCGAATAATGCGCCGTATCCGAGGTAAGTGGTTCGGTTGGTGGATTAAAGAGGGAATTAGGCAATCAATAGATTTTTCCCCGTAGTGATTTCTATAACAAGCAATTACATTTTATCAAGCAGAGTGAGTGCACAATCAAGATGCAAACAATGTGCACTCACCTTAACAATATGCGTGCAATGAATGGACACTTAAAATTAAAATTAAAAGAATCATCGACAATAAGGGCCCTACACTTCGATTGTTAAAATTGCTTACCAATCATTCTTGAACACGAATTTTGTCATTTATTTTCCGTGTGGAGAGCTCAACTGTGCAACTGTGTACATTTAAATTCATATTCGAGGTCGGCCAAGTCTTCGTGTCGAACTCAATTATGTTTCGTTTGCATAACGTTTACCTTTATTCAAAATCTACAAATGATAACAATTTTACATAAATCATACTGCGTGTCATTCGTAAAGGATGCTATGTGCAATGTTCATGACCTTCAATTTTAATTCTGATTTCAAATTAGTGTAGTGGAAGGATGTAAGATGTTAATGTAATTAGTCGACTCGGAAATTATTAACTGCACTATTCGCTAGTCAACGGATGGAAATAAGAAATAAGATGATCGTAAAACTTGATAAAATATCCAGTTATTGGATGCAATCCCGAAATAGGAATGTTGAAATGGGCCAAATTGAAAAACTGTAGTTATTTTACATATCTACGCTTGCTTCCATCATATAATTTTATTCAGGTGTTAAACCGATATATTGTTTAGAGCCATTCTATTGATTTGGAAGGCTTTCTAAGTTCATTAGTTAAGGCAAAAGTAAAAACGAAAGTATTCCGTAGTTTTGGCATACCAAAAGCATTTCATATGGATATTCTTTCAGGCATTGTTACAATCGACATGAAGGGCTATATAATATATGTGACAAAAACATACATATTTCCACTTCGCAAATGTGAAAACAGAATTAAAATTGAATGATTTTTGCGAAAATTATTGCGTTTTAAAATAACGTCACGCCACCTTGCACAAGTGTAGATGCTTTTTCGATCGGACACTTCTCGTAAAACACCCGTAGATATGGTATTTTTCAACCAATTTTCAAAAACTAAGAAGATTCAGTTGTCCAATTTCCCTCTCAACATTTTGTCAATACAAAGTATTTATGTATAAACCAACGGAACTCAGCTAGGATCGAGAAAACTAAGCATTGTTTTTACGTCGTTTCAAAATGTGTGCTCCTTCAATCGAAATAATTTTTAGAGAGCATATTCGGCATGTTTTAATAACAATAAAATGTTATTAACTAGATCATGTATCGTTCTTCACGTTTGTGGAACGTCGTTTTTTTTGTAGGAATCAATCTTAAAAATGTATCGCTGTTTCCGTGATGAACAAATGCATGGTCGAATTCTGAAAAAAGTTTGAAGAATGTATGAAGTGCCGAAAATGTCCGATGCCCCTTCATGTGTCTTGTTCCACAAAATCTGATTATTTTTTTCGGACTTCACACTTCGGGCTATTCCTTCTATATTTTCAAATTTAGCTTTACTCTACCAATTTATGAAATAATAAACCTTTACCATTTCGATTGCCTAACATACCCGCCGATTATTATTTTCTCAGTGCTGCAGTCGCTCGACAGTTCGGCAACTGGAATGGCGGCTCCTCGGCCGCTGGCGGAGGCTCGCGACGCGGCCGCATGAGCTCGATGTCGACGCTGCCGCCGGCGCTCACGCAGTCGATGCTGATGCAGGCGTACGGCGATGCCAACGAGGACGTCGACGTGCACGGCGGCGCTGGCGGACGACACGGTAAGCGGCGGCGGTGGCGGCGGCGGCGAAGGAATCCGCGCGATGGAAAACGCTGTTCGCTAAATTGCCATCAGCCTGATCGGGAATTGTTTGTTCAGCGACTTTCCATCGTGCTTGTTACAGCGCTGCGCAAAATACCGCAGGCTGATGCTGCGGCGATGTTGATAATCTCCTAACTCTCACTAAATAGTCAGCTGTTTAAACTCCAATGCTCGTTATTTGAACGACCAAGGCGGCGAACATAATCAGATAATCACACACACTGAATCACACAATGGATGAGCGCAATTCAAATGTGTGATTGTGTGGCATTGAGTCAAATGCGGCTTGTGCGCATTTGCATTCGAGAATTCTGCCATTCGATTCGTAATTATAGTGAATAATGAGTGGCACTTCTGCTGCGCTCTGTGTGAACCACACATCTCGTGCGGCTGCCTGCGCAAATTTTCCATGTTTCCCGGCGCATTGTGTGTGATAGAGTGTGTGTGATCATATGCGCGGCGCGCACACGCGCACGCCAAATATAATTTCTACTACTTTCACGCGCGCACAGCAGTCGAGCATTTGTGCGATGTCGACGACATCGACAAGAAAGTGTTCCGACCTTTTGCAGAATTCTATTCGCTATAAATTTTAATGAGAGCCGCCGCCAAACCCGTTCGTGCTGAACTGTGTGTTTGTGTGCATGTTATTTGTGTGTGTGTGTGTGTGTGCAATGGTTCGCTTTCGTTTGGAACACCGACACACCGACACATGTACACGAACATTTATAAGCGCACTCGTCGTCGTGAGGTCATCATCATACGACCACCACACAGCTTATGCTTTTGCCGGTGCTCGAATCGTGCGCCACACAGAGGGCAGGACGGGGCGAATTTGCGCACTTTTATGAAAACATGAATATCTTTGATGATAGGCCGAATGTCGAATTCGATTTAGTAACAAATTGTTAGTGTCTCTAATGCGCAACTTGTTCACAAAGTAACCTATATTGTGTGATCGTCTTTCAAAAAATCTAGGAGTTTCGAAATCACGCGGAGCGATCTTTCGCACGTAAACTAAAACTACGTTTTTCAGTTATTACATCACAATAAAACGTTTACAAAATAACAACATATGCGTTAATGTCTTAAAAATGATTCTACAATTTGAAATTTTAATTTTGATCAACGCTTTCACTACGCATGGCATACATAATGTACGTATTCTGTGCATGATGCATACCATTTCTCATTGGAATTTCAATATCATTTGAGGTGAAAATTGTTAGCGAATTTTTTCTACAGTTTATGATCACACGTTGATTACACTCTTTGAATACAACATGTCATGGTTTTAAAGTAACTATCACCACGAAAAAGGTGGAGTTCTGGGAGTAGGAAAAACACGTAACGCATGTACCTAAAAACATATTTTTCACTGCGGAGTGAACACCATTTTTCACAGACACATTTCGAATACTCATAAGAACTTGTAGGTACCCTAAGTGCGATTAGTTTGAGAGTTAGGACTCCAATCTTTTTTGCATTGTGTAGACCCAAGCTTTAACTCGTGTGTGCCCACACGGTAAAATTATAAAAACAATTATTGATATTGATAAACTCGATTTCAAAAAGGCGTGTTTCTGAGTATTCCAGAATAATCGAGCCCTTTCTATACAAGGACTCGCATTTATGAACTGTATTTTGCTGGAGCGCGTAGCCTTAGTCTTTGTCAACACAGCAAAACAAATTTCAAGACAATCGGATAACTTACTGGTCTTTTATGGCGATTCAACGGGGACAATGTACAATGTACAAGGTCTCTTGGTATGATGACTATGTTATTTAGGGCCCGATTTCATGCACATTTTTTTCCAAACTTCATAGAAAACGGTGAAATTAACAATATAACAATGAAAACCGTTGTAAATTGTAACGCCTTTGGCACTAAATATGTGAAAATCATGTTTTGTTAACTTATTATTGAAGCGTTTTTTATCGCACATTCCCAGCAAAGGGTCGATCATTCCGTGAGTATGAGACATAGGATAACAATATTTTGTGATAAACCGCTCATCATAATGCTCTATCAATAACGAAAAGTTTTTGACCATTTTTATGAACACATTCTGAGCATGCTTGTTAACATATTAATGGCGCCGAC
>JANTBZ010045244.1:0-11485 GCA_024741255.1 Exechia fusca
AGAAAACGTAAACAATCTCACTCGCATATCCGTTTTAATGAATGAATTTGCAAGAAGTTACTACGAACGGTCGAAATCGTAACTCCGTTTGTCAAAACAGCGTTACACAATTTCGCCTCTTTGGCGCGTCTCTTACTCTGAGTATTTCTAGTGTCATGTAACTGCAAAAGTTGCAGTTTTTCCTTGAATTTAATATAAGTGCGTAATTGATTATGTTTCCGAACATTTATACGATTTCATCAAGTTCGATTTGTTTCCCCGAATAAACGAGCTGAAAAACCCGACGAACCAATCAATTTATGAAAATGTATTACTAACTTATTTCTCAAGTTGATGTTACTCATGCGGCGCTGTATTGGCCAAACTTTTGCTCTTCGTATAGTTATCGCATTTTTTCTCGAGCTCTGGTAACTTGATAACTCGCACAAAACTTGCCGCCTTGCTCAGCAAAATATAAATTATTTGTTGTAGAAACACAACAAATCATAAAAAATGCTTGTAACGCGTTAATTTTTTCCTCTGCATGTTAGACGTGAAAATTTGTCGGTAAGCTCGCATGCGTTCACAAACTCGAATACGATATATCCAGCAGCAAATGCGACAGCAAGCAATTTATTTTGAATTTTTTCACGAACCGCGCATCACGTGCCAGCGACATCCGTCTGTAGTCGTCTTCGTCGCTATCCGCTAGAAGATCGACAAGCACACACGTGAACTCACTTCCTCTGCATTAGGTGCTGCTGCCGCAACAGCAGCGCACTTCAACTACGTTGTAGTTCGACGCGTTTCTCGGCGTATCGTCAGTGCTCCCCATTTATAATAATTATGCGGAAACATCTTCGGTCGTCGAGGTCGAGCACCAAAGTTGTTCAACTGCGGTGCGGTGGCCACTGGTCTGCTCCGCGAATCGATGATGGCAGCGCATTTTGTTGTAGCGATGGCACGGAGAGCGGAGATGCCGAAGATTGATCGTCATAAATCAAGTACCAAAGATGGTGGAAGTTTGAATTTTTTATACCATAATTATACGAAAGAAAAAACATACGAGCCTTATAAATTGAATATTTAAAGTATTGTTCGGCTTCATCCATTAAACTTGCGTTCAAAATGCATATTAATTCGACTCAACAGAAGCCAACGAGACAGAAACACGCATTCCCCGATCGAATGACACTTAACCCTCGCTTGGACATCACCATCAACAGCCATTGGGCAGAACCGCTCATTATCACACAAAACAATCAATTCCGACGCACCGTCGATGTTCGATCGGTCGTAGTTGTTGCCGAACGGTCGACGTCCTCCGAGCGCAAACACTGAGGACTGCGCTGCAATTATACACGAAAATATATCCCCATCCCACAGTGTGCGAATATTGCGGACGCAATTCATTGTACGCGCAATGCAAACGAGATTCTGCTGCTGATGGTACACTGATGCTTGCTCTGTTCGACCATTTGCCAAGCTCGACGTACATTCTAGTTATGTGTTAACATTGCCAGCTATAACGCGCCAAGCGCGGCTTCCTTGCATGAGCCACAGCATACTGCACATTGAACGTAAGGTGTGTTGGAATGATGCTTGGAATGTGTGTGTGTGGAAGGATATACACTCTCTGTGGTTGATCGAATTCGTGATTTCGCCGTGGTTTCGTGTTCAATTAATATTATTGCACGCGAATTCGCAAAATGGAAATGTGTGTGAATATGCGAGCTATATCGGTTCGCTAGCAACTCGCAGTACAATGCTAATGTGCGTTATCTTGAACTTTTGCGACCGAGAACGAATGCCACAGTATAATCTGCTTGTCCATACGCTCGTCGATTTGCACACACTATGCTCGCCGCAGCGACGCAGGACGACGGTCCGGATGACCTGACCGGCGAGTTTGCGATTTCTTCGAAATCCATCTTCTCTGAATACTTGCGGCAAACAAACTCCACCGGCACACTAGTGCACAAAACTGACTGCTGCCATGTATTCGACGCGCTGCCTCGAATACTTGACACTTCTTAAGCTCACAGTTCAGTGTATAATAAATTCCTTCTCAATACACAACAAATAAATAGATTCACAAATGTATCATCGCGTCGTCGATGGGCTTACACAACTAGCGAACACACGCAGCGCAGCAGGCTCTTCGACACAACATTCTCGTACCAGCCAAAGTTTTCCGCACATATGATATGGAAAACATAGCGGCTTGCACAGAAAATATCAGCGATCACAAACTTTTCTGTATTCTCGATCGCTTGGTCGGAGTGATTTTTCTTCTCAAAGATTTACCTGCGCACAATGTCGGAGTGTTGAACTTTTGTCTGGCATATTTATATTATTCGTTTTGCCCGATGGCGGCGCATCCTCAGCATAACAACCCCGACTGTATACATACATATCTTGCTATTGTTCGTATTATGTGCGCGAATCACCAAAGCGCGCCCGATTCCGTAATGTTTAGGGCAAATAAATTCGGCTTACTGTTTTAATACGAGGCGCGAATGTATGTATACATTTTATCAGCTGTTAAAAATGGTCGTATTCTTCATTTATTTGACGTTGCGCTTGCAGCGGCATCGGCGAGAAACACCGTGACAACGATAGCCTGTCTTTACTAAAGAATATTTTTTCATCAAATTCGCCCGAGACAATGGGCGGTTGGCGGGGGTTCGAACGAGCGTATGTTAAGTTCGCGGTGTCTCTGGTCGCCGACACCGACTCTCGCGATTTAACAAACGCGCGCATTCATAATACTTATCAGATTTGTCAGTGGGTCCCACTTTTAATGATCGCCCATCAATTCAACAAGTTGGTATATTATGTAAAACCCAGCGCGTTTGACGCGCGTATGCGGTGTTTGCCGGCTACGTCGAGTTTGCCATGGCGCGTGACCTCAGATTGAGCTGGATGTCAGACTCGCGATTGTATGGACTATGTGTGTGTGTCGCCAACAGTTACGACGCGAAATTATTTCACGAAATAATTGTCTCAAATCGACGAGAACCGATGTCACAGACGCTCAGTTCGCGGAGTTCCTGATGACGCTTTCACGATGAGTAATCGGTGACATGATGTGGCGGAAAATATTTACATTTTCTCGGACAATCTGTGTGACGCATGCTTTGCATATTCCATCCGGCCGGACCAGCATTCCGGCCCAGCCCGCCATCCATCCAGCCAACTCGGGATGGGGAGGTTGTGATTTATTTGGAAGCCTATAAATTATGCAGTCAATATAGTAATTTGCGTACGACCGAAATGGCTCGTGCGCACATGGCGATCGCAGCGATTGCACTCTCTCGCACATCAAATGTGTCGCACCAATGCGCCGATGGTGAGCAGAGAGTGGTCAAGAGTAACCGAAATTGCGAGTTATAGCTCATAAAGTGTATGTGGCCACAGTGTTTGTTCGTCGTATGTTTGGCCGTGATGTATGACACAGTGTGATGGCCGTGAACGTGAACCCCTCGAGCCGTGAGTCCGGACACCGAAGGCGCTAAAGACGACGTGTCCACCCGGAGCCAGACCAGCAAGAGTTGGTGAGCGAGAAGTGAGCTTTTGATCGTATATGTGTGTGTTTGCGTGCGGTGTAATTTCAACAAGGTTATTTATGAATGCGAAACTAGTACGTGTGATGCAAAGGACTGATGCTTGTGCTTGGCACACAGAATGTACAGGAACATAGCGAGTGTAGTGTTTGATGGTATACTTGGGCGAGCATGCGTTCGCTGCTTAATTCGGCATTGATAAAGGGCGAAATTTTCACAGTTAGAAGAGTTTCCACAGCATTCGAAAGAAAAGGAAATACAACTATTTCGACCAACCGTAGTTGTGTCGACAGCCGTGTCGCTTATGCCTACAGACATGGCTGCGATGTGCGTTTCAGTCTTGTAATGGAAGACGTCCACCCAATGTCCACCCACTCGCTCGCTCCGGACAGATTCAACGATTCCGGACTCTTGCAACTACGTGCGGCAGACACCACATATTATTACAACTATCACATCACGTTCGGTTTGTTTCACTTTCGCATGTCGCACGCTGTCGACGTCGGACGCACATATTCACACACACAGACTCACACGCACACACACAGACACACATGCACGCAGATACATAGAACATAGAATACATGTGACAGCTTTCAGAGTCGAGCCTGCCGAGCCATGTACCATGGAAAGTTTTATTATTGGCTCATTCCAGAATAATGTCGGCAGATCCGTGCGGTTTGGTCATCCAGATAAATGCCGTACCATTGCGAATCCTGAGCTTGCTCACGCCCAGCAAGAAGGCACCGACGCGTATAGTAATATACGACATTAGAACCAAACACATTTTCATCCAGACTCGATAAACGAGAGAGATGGGTATCACACATTCGAACGCATATAGTCTCAATTGAAATGTTGAATTCCTACTCATGATTACGGAATGCCCGAGAGTTAAATTCAAATATGTATGTAGAAAAATAGCATTTGTGTTGATATTGACATTCGTCGTGTACATGTAATGCAAGGTGGAACGAACAAGCATTGCTAGCAACATATGGATACATTTATGCTGGCACTCTCGTACTGAAGATGTTATCGGTTCGCAAATATTTTGCAATCAGCGCGGGCCAAACACGCCATGTTAGTGCGATGCAAACACGACAATCCAAATCGAAAATGCAGTGTAAATATCGAGACACTCACTGAACGCTTGCGTCAGAATGCCGACTTTGACTACGGTACGTCTTGAGACTACAACTACGACGAATCGTATTGACAACATAAAGATTGTCAATGGAAGATGGTAAAGTAGTGTGAGTCTATTCAATTATATTGTATCGATGGATTCGTGAATAACATTACAATTCGATGGAGGTATAAAAAAGCAAAAACAATTGTTTTTATTTTCCACTCGAAATACAAAAATAAAAATAACATTCTAAATCCGACATGAACGAAACTTTGTTCACAAAGTGGTTTATCTACTTCAACGACAACTCGCAAGTGGACAGCGCACAAAATTGCTGTTTGCATAATCAGTGCATTCGTCCGCACAGTTGCCCTGACTCACACGAGCGAAACACGTGCAAGCCGTTCCGATGTCAACGTGCGCATTTCCCGAGACTCGAACGTCGTGCGACGATGCCGTAACGCAACGAACCGAAACTTGTCAGACGCGTCTCAAGTGGATATTGCCAGAAATGCGCACGAACGGAGTCGGATACATGTTTCGCTGAGTTCCCGGCAACCGTGTAGTTATTCGCATACTTGTGCACACATGGCATGTACAAGCACAGCACAGACACGACTTGTTAGTTGTCCGTCAGTCAAGTCTATGCGCTATGATGGATCATGCGGGGACAATGGCAGAACTATGTGTTTTATTGTAATCTCAAGCCATGCAAACATTCTGTCAAATATGTAGGAGTGGAAGGTGTAGAATGAAGCAACACGTTAATTCAATCCTTCAATATAAAAAAGTACATTGTGGAAGTTAAAAATAGTGATATTAAATAGTGTCAACGCGTGTGCGATGTTTTGCGCACTATCAGCATACTTACATGAACTCGTCACTATCAGCATAAAAAATGTGTATAAGAACTTCTCTAATATATATTACTTTGAAAAAAATATCCAAATCGTAATGTTTTGGTCTGTAGTAATACAATTAGTGGTACTTTTACATAATTATAGAAATTATGATCAACATTTTAAACTATGTTCAACCTACACGACTTTCCCTTATAAATATGTATCCAACCAAAAACACTCACACAGGAACACGGTAACCGCCACTTTACAACCAAAACATAAATTTTGCATATGGATTATTTGATCCGTTATCTTTCAAACCGTTGGCTCGTGCTAGACTCTCGGGTTCAAGCCCGGTGTAATCGGATTGAAAACGAACCTGAAGTGTTGGTTTTTGATTTGTGCAGACCGGCATCGATATATTATCATCTTGTGATATTGTGTGAAGTTGATATTGTCGGATGCGTAATTTCGTGACACACTTTACACTATTATGCAAATTAGCACGCATTATGCATCATGCAAATTAACACGGATATTCGAATTGACAATGTTGAGACAAGTGTAGTCAATTAAATTCGGCCGTTGCTGTTGCCACAAAACCAGCCGCAACCACCGTCACTGAACACACGAAATAAAATTT
This sequence comes from Exechia fusca, assembly GCA_024741255.1. Classification (NCBI taxonomy): domain Eukaryota; kingdom Metazoa; phylum Arthropoda; class Insecta; order Diptera; family Mycetophilidae; genus Exechia; species Exechia fusca. The sequence goes on from JANTBZ010045244.1 coordinate 6,163, forward strand.
CAAAAGCTCACAAAATGGTACAGAACTGTGAATAAATGTCCCGTTGAGCTTTCAATTTGGCATACTGTATCGATGGTATATTTTCCATACTTGGTTAAATAGTATATCAATTTGTCACATAAACTTATAAAATGATCCGTGTTCAACAATTAAGCACCAATCAGGTTACTATCTAACGTCTGAATGATTGGTCAGCTTGAAGCCTCCACCGAAATTCGAAACGTGTAACGATCAGCTGATGGTTGACTATTTGCGCACTCTGTAATTCCGGACCATCACCACCATCGTGCTGACATTGATAAAGTCGTGCCTTCTAACTGACGCTCGTTAATCCTGTGCGCTGCACCAACAGTGTGGAGTTTTATGTGCGGTTCTGCCGGAAGCTCTTTTAACGTGAATGTGTGTGTCTGCGTAAACACCGTGCGGCCATCGCCACACATATAAGTGGTCACATGCTGAAGATCCACCCGCACTCGCGAACGTGAGCGTATATCTTGTTGACAGGTAAGTGGCATTAAAGAGTTTCAGCATGCGCGAGCGTGACGCACAGACGATCCGGCACACAAACACTGCCTATTTCGTATATGTTTTCACTACATAATCTTGGGCGGAAATTGCACGATTGGTTTGTGGGTCTGTATATATGTATGTATGTGCTTGGCGTGTGAGCTTGTGTTCGTGCGTGCGTAAGTTCGTTCGTGTCCAATCATCAATATCGGTTATTAGTGCTTTCCTGGAAATCGTTCGCACGGTAAATGGATTCCGAATCGCACGCCTCGCATCAGCAAACATATTCAGTCTTAGGCTTGCTGAATCGGGAGTAATTTGCTATTGATCTTTGGTCTTCCATTAGTGTATGCAAACAGAGAGACATTGTAAATGTGAATATTTCAATATAGGATACTCTGTAACATTATGTGGAATCATTTTCAAAACAAACTGGCGATAAACTCGCTGATCCATTTATGCGTGGGAGCAAATATTTACATAAGCACTGAAAAAAGCTAGCAGACACAGGCTGTTTGGAAGTCACACGGAAGTCACACGCTTAACACGTTTTTTCACAAGTCTCGCCGGTTGCTTGTCAACGTAAAACAAATTTGACGCTCGCCGTTTTCGTAGAAAGGACTCAGATTTATGGTTGGTGAGTGTCGCCTTGATTGTTGGCATGGCGACCGCATTTTTTGTGGTTCACTCTATGCTGACGAATGAAACTGAAAAAGGCAATAGCGGGTCTGATATGTCTGGAGGGAATTTATTCAGATATGTGTTGAAATGTAGATTTCAGTCAGCTACAAATCGATCGGGATGACCCTTTTTAGTGTCACCCAACACGACGCCGAAATATATCGCATACACCTACCTAGAAAATACAGACCATTCATGTCCTGCACATAAATTCTATTTGAGCCTCGATGCCCACACCGCAATCGCCATAAACAATAGATATGCGCGAATATCCAGGCGAGTCAGCTGTTCCAACAACCGGACAACAGTGCCAGCATTAAGCCCGAAAGATGGCATCGCCATCACCATCCGTCTTCCCCTCGCTCCTCATCATCCGGTACGTGACGCATTAGCGACGCATAGTGATCATCACCAACAGGCCCATAAACATGGTCGCTCGGTGACGCACTTCTTTCCGCACGGGACGACCACAGCGACCGAATGACCAACATACAAACCAGCAAACAAAATGAGATGTATCAGTTATTGTCTTGGTGGTGGTTGTGTGAGGACAGTCTGGAGGACCGGAGACATTTTCTGGCCAACATTACGAGCGCCACGTTTATTTGTGCCAGTGAGTGTTCTGAACACACCAATTGCCTCGCGACTTATGAATCATTGAGGCTTCGCACGAACGCACTAAATTACGCCGCCGTCGACGAGCATGTCCGTACGATGGAGTAAAGAAGTGCATAAACATGGAGAAAAGAGAGGCTGCGACATGGAACACAGAGAAGAGCGCCATTTTATCATGAAAAAAGTTAATGGAATAAAATTGAGAAAAATTCAGAACCTGCCGAAGTTCTGGTATTCAATTAAACAGATGCACAACTGTGTGCTTCAGAATTATGTGTGTGTGTCTAATATACAAATGTATGAGTGTAAGTGTCTTTCTGCCAAATGGACGAGACGAACGGTTATACGGTTGACCATCGTAACAGATTTTGTCAGGGTAGCAGGTCGGTCACCGAAACCGCTTCTTCGTCTGCTGAGCGAATGCGAAATGTCTCTATACCACCTTCATCGAGCACCGTCGTTAGAATATTTATTTATTTTTTAGTCAAAATTATAATATTCGCCAGACCGAACATGAAATGTCAGCAGAGAGGCAATATCATTTCGGTTCGACTCGGATGTTTAAATGGGCAAATTGCTGACTTAACATGATTTCGTCTAGCACTTCGTATCGCGAGCTGAAATAGGTAAGGAGGAACTCCTCGAAGTTGTTAACGTCGTTTTCTCCACATTGATATGATTTCGCGTTCGATCTGACCGAAATGCGCTCGGAAGCAGTTTAAGTATTACGAATTATTTGAACTCGATTCGAATATTATACGTTGGAGATACTATTTAGTTGAGAATCGCATTGCGAAACGACAATTGGAATTCGGAAATTAGACAAGTGCACGAGGGTGCTTTCGGAAGAGGATCGACTTTCGTAGTGAACCGTGAAGAATGTCAATATGGCGTGCACAAACTCTCTCTGTGCGTAAGCGCTGAGTGCTGAATTCGATTCCAGTTTATTTAGTATGAAGAATTTATATTCGACCCTACTGCCAACACCACCGACAACCCCTCTCAGTTTGATGCTGTTTTTGTTGTTATTTATAAATAAATGCAAAATGTTTGTTCCACACAAATATACACATACGCTGTGCCAGCCGGTCTCCGGTATGTACAATATTATGCGAAGCAAGGCGAAGACTTTTTCGTGACATCGCCATCCCGCCGTCGTCGCTGTCGTCGTTGTCGTTGCTGCCGATGGGCGGGTGAGAATTTGTATTTGTCGCCCAGCGTTTATGTGTGTTTTTCTCCCGAGCGACACTATACATTGAAGAAAAGACATGGTGCGTGTTTCGACACATGTTCGCATTTCTCCGGGTTTGAGGTAGGTGGCTACATTTCAAATGTGCATAATGTGCTCACAATGGAGTGGCAGATCTGTATGCTGCGCACACGCAGGAGCGTAGAAAATTCAATTTTCCAATGTTCGTTAATCATTACGTCTGCCCGTGTGTGCGTTGCATGCACAGCATTTCGGGAAAACAAAAGTTGGCAAGCACACGTAATGCGCGCGCGGTTCGGCGACAGACGACGACAACGACGACGACTCTGGCAACCAAATTCCAAATCGGTATGCAGAGCACATCGACAGCAGCCCGTGCACGTGCACAATGCAGTGATGACGAGAACAAGGACGACGCTGGCGCCGGCTAACACCGATATTTTATGTGGATATTTGTCGTGCAAGTCTGTATGCTGAACTGGCACACAGCATACGCGTGCATGCGTAAATGACGTTTATTTGGGGCTTACCTTGAAGCCTGACGTTCTACACAAAATTTATCAGCCGAATCATCAGTTGAAAAACGTTCACCGATACACAGTGTCAGTATCACTCTTCATAAAACTCGCATCCCACGTCATGGGCGCAAAAGAAACACCCCATGGTCGTCGTTATTTGTGAGTTAAACCAGGTCGTGCTTTGCCTCTCATCGACACTGCACAATGAACAAAGCAGAAAAAAATAACCTAGCAATAAATCAATGAGAGAAGTGTGCAAGTAAAATTAATGTATACATATTACACGTGCATAGCATAGGATGAACTGCACATGTTATTGCTGTGCAGACAAGTTTATTTTACCGACGCATTGTCGAAATTAACTCGATTTGAATGATGATGTGTACAGTGAACAGGTTTTGTGGACGTGATTCGGCAGATATCAACAGCGTGCTGATGATGGCAGCATATCTGGATGACACGATGGACGACACGTTACACGGTCGACTGACTGACTGACTTGTGTTCCAAAGTTGAACCTTATTTTTCTAGCTGTCACTTTGTGTGATGTTGTTTTGAAATTAGATTTAGAAGTTTGTCTTCAAATGCTATGTATCTGCTTCACCTTGATGTGCATTCCAACGCATCCTACCAATCTTTCGTGAACTCATTTCACAACAGCATAGTTAACCAAATCGGAATTTCCGGCACCGGCATATTAGACACAACAAATGCGCATCCTTAGTCAACCTTGTCCGGTCCCGAAACTAATGCGATGTATCGAAACAGGGGTAGATTTTTTAGATATTTTTTATTTCCAAGATAAACTCTATTCAGAGAGTTCCATTTGTTTGTGCTAGTATTTTATGTTTATGAGATGTTATACACACAATGGCTACATCTATTTCAAACGCACCCTCCAAACGTAAGAACACCCGACAATTCTCGCGTTTGCACGCTGAACGAGATGAACGGCTGCAAACTTCTGACACGTCTGCATTATCAAATAACAAGGATTTTGCATTACCATTGAGCAACAAAAGTTAGTTCGTTTGGGTTTTATTATCGTTTCCTTTTTGTGTGCTCGGAAGTAAGTAAGTCAGGCTAACAAGAGTAGGTCACGCACGTGTCGTCACTGATCACAGTGGACTTCTAAATGAAGATTCTAGGTTCGAAATACAGATACACGTCTAGAAAGTCTCCTGCTCATGCGCCCTGAATCTTTGTATTTTCTGAAATCCGGTTAACCGTTATTAGTACCCGCGTTGGTTAATTAAATTGTGAAGTTACAAATTTACCGAATACTTGATATTGTGATCCGTTATATCAGGTAAATTCGGTGAATTACTTGAATTGATTTGATCCGTTCGTTTTATACGATTTATAGTTTAAGTTCTGGACAAATGTTAATGTATAACCTCATTACGCTTATTCCACGTATCATAAAAGAGCAAGCGAAAACACTTAAGTACTTCGTCTTCATTGCATGTGCCGTTGGTTGGAAATTCATATTATTCCGCATTGAGTGAAATTAAGTGTGGGAATAATGTATGGAGTATCGAGAAAACTGTTCGTTGTTCAACATCTACTCGACATAGTCACTTGAGATCGCAGCACCAGGTTGAACATACAGTAAGTAACACAGCTAAGTTACCAAGACACTTGCTGGACTTTGCATCTCATTTGCTCAGAACTAGGTGCTTCAAATAAACTAAATCGTTTTGTATGAGAAAGATCCATCTTCCCTCAATAGATCGGCGGAGTTTCATATGTGTGGTCCATGTAGTTAGCAAGAGACTGGGCTTTGAACAAG
>JANTBZ010045255.1:0-11485 GCA_024741255.1 Exechia fusca
AGATTGATCGATGTGCGATTGTCTCTGATCGAAAATCTGTTGATGCAGAATTGTCGAAACAAGTTAGGCAATGAAAAAATGTTAGAACAATTTTGACATGTGGGCTTTCTCTGAAAAGTTGTAGCCAGTAGAAGTTGTCGTATTTTCGAACTTCCATACACTAACTCAATCTTCAACTGCTTTCGGTTTCGGGGAAATCAACCGCAGCGTTACAAATGTGAAGAATATTGTTTTTTTAAGAGTACGTTTTCAAGTTCATCCTACTCAAAAAATGTCCACAAAGTTTCAATGTATTCCTTTCAGCTGGTATTTTGTAGCACTGATTTGAATTCGGGTACGGATAAAAATAAGCAAAACTCCAAAAATCCTTCGTGACAATACATTTTGAGACAGTTTATTTTAACATAAAAAGTTTTTATTTTAATTTTTTTGTAATTTTATGAAAATGAGGTGGCGAGTGGGCTAACGTTTGACGAGGTGGAACGGTTGCTGGGCAGTTACCGCTCGTTCGCGATGTTCTGGCGAACGAGCATCGCGGACACGCCGCGTTGCATTCGAACGCAGGTGGCGGCGACGGTGGAATAGCGGGTTAATTTTTTATGCTTTCTAAAGCGTGACGCATTAAATTATTCTGCGATATGGTCCGGGTATTTTTCAGCAAAATTACTAAAACCCATGATTGAAACAAATAAAATGGGACAGTATGACATTGACACAATTGATATGAGACTCGTTGTTTAGAGCACTGTTGCGTGTTTAACTAGTGCAACTTCGATGGATATCCTAGATATCCTTTTTTAAATTTTATTTATACATACCTATATTTTTCACCTGTAAGGTAGATATTACACTTCATACATAGCGTAAAACTATAAAGTGGCGCATAATTCGTAACCCTATTTTAAAACGCTATATCTTCCACAAAAGACCATCAATCGGTCGCTTATCACCATAGCCCTCCATGTTGCGCGATAATTAGTAAAAATGTCTAAAACTGTGTATATGAAATGCGGTCGGTATGTGCAAACATAGGAAAGCCTTCCGCATGAATAAATAAAATGTTCCAAATTTAACTGGCTTTAATAACATATTGTTTTAATACCTGAGAGTAAGCTATCCGGGATTGCATCCGATAACTAGATATTTCATCACGTATTCCGATTTTGGACACACACCTCCACCTCGAAAATGTCTATATAGTTATGCCCATCCTTTGATTATAGCGAACAGTGTAGTTCATCATTTCCGAGTCAACTAATTTATCGTTTATCTTATTTCGAAGACTTATATAAAGATTTGGTCGAGATCACCACAACCTACTACTGTAATTTTGGAATAAAAACGTTAAAATGCACATGCATTTTACAAGGACCGGGACGACGGACGACAAGGTCGATATCATTCTCCCGTTTTTATGTACAAAAACTTGAATCCTCCCACTTCGCAAATGTGAAAACAGAAACAAGATTGAAGGCTTTTTGCGAAAGTTATTACGTTGCAAAATACGGTTACGAATTATGCGCCACCCTGTTTAATGAAAATGTACATGCATCGGTTCGGTCGAGCGTCATCGCACAACTCACGCTACCATTTCCATTTGCCTCAGCACATGCAGCCAGCAACCACTCCGCCAGCCACCGGCGACCAAACCCACGGACTGCTCGTGCCCGCCACGCAAAACGAATCCCTCTTCACCGCCGACGAGTCCACATCGACCACCATCGTGGACCCGGTTTCGGGCACCGATTACGTTGTCGTCGAACTGAAAGAGTCCGCCGACATCGTCGATGTTGTCCACGTCGAGTCCGCTTCGAATCGATTCGATCGGATGCTCAACGATGCCCAGATCGAGCTGCTCGTGCGCGGCTTCATCAGCAACGTGATGCCACTCACATCTCGAACTACAAGAGAGATCGCATGGAAACAGCTGGCCGCCAATGTCAGTCGCCTCGGACCGCAGAAATCGCCACGCCAGCTGCAGTACAAGATGAGTGAATTGAAAATGAAGGCGAAGGTAAAGATGGCGGCCAGTATCGGTTTGAGCGAGCTGGAACGGTTGCTAGAGCAGATTCCGGAAGGCAGCGGTAAATTCAAAGAAAAGCGAAAGGAAGGCGACAATGAACTCAACGATGCTCAACAGCAGCTGCTCGTGCGTGGCTTCCATGACCGTGTGTCGCCACTACTATATGGCAGCGAAGAGTGGAAGCTTGCCTGGAAACTGCTCGCCGTCGACGTCAGTCGCCTTGGTTCGCAGCGATCAATCAACCAGCTGAAATATTTGCTGGTGGAACTGAAACACTTGGCGAGAGCAAAACGAATGGCTGGGGGAACGATGACTGAACAGGAGCGGATGCTGGCGCTGATGCCGGTAGGCACGAATTTACGGAAGCCGCCCAACTGTGCAGATGAAGCAACGAGAACTTCGACGATGGAGGATACTTTGCTGACGAGCACCGACGAGGACGAAGACGAACAACAAGAGGTCGTATTGGCAAACGAACATCGCGGGTTCGCGCTGCATTCGCCCGCAGGTGGCGGCGACTGTGCATCAGCACTTTCGTCGTCGTCGTCGTCGGCGCTTCCATCGAAGCCGTTCAGCGATAAACTCATCACCAGAACCAGTAGACGCGTTTCGAATCGCGTTCAGCGGAGTCGGAGTCGAACGCTCAGCATCGAGGACGAGCCAACAACGGAAGCCGTCCGGCGGCCGGTCGAAGCCTGCTCGACACTGGAGGCGATGGTGCGCCAGCAGGCGTCGATGGTGGTGGACATGCAGGCGCAGATGCGCCAGATGGCGGAGCAGCAGGTGCAGCTGTTCGAGATGACGGTGCGCTATAACGAAAGCATATTTGCGCTGCAGGAGCAACAGGTTGAGGCGGCTGAGCTGGATGTTGCAGCGGCGGGGACGACGGAGCAGCCGCAGTCATTGCTGGGGAGTTGAGGCGGAAGACCACCGGACCCCAGGCCACTTTCAATCACCAAGATCGATGTCGAATTTGAATAGATGCACTCTATTCAGTTATATTAGAATCGAATTCATTTTGTACAAATACAATCTAAAAAAAATTAATTACTTATACCAGTAAAATGACTTCTATCTTTTAATCAACGTATTCAAGGACTCGCACAAACATTGTATTGATTAAACACATTACAAGCATTGTTTTCAAATGGAAATGATTTAGAACATTGTGTGTACAGGGTGACCCAATTGATCAAGGGCTGTTTTATGCTATAAGGACATCGAATTTAGAAAAACTAAAGGCAGCAAAATTATGATACATATCTGCAATTTATGTTTTCTTCACGATTTTTCGATAATGCCACATCTGAAGCGAATTATGGCCCTCAGTTGGATGGAAATCGTGAAGACGCATTACGTTGCTGGCTTGTTCGAAATGAGAACCACCCACGCCGAAGGACTTGCTTCAGAGCTTCAACGCTTTGTTATTTTCTTCTGTGGATCTTGGCCTGCAAAATGTGTTCAAAAAAATGACCATTATGCTTTGCGTCCAATGCCAAAGAGCCATCAGACACAGAAAATATGCTTGAAAAAAAAACGATTTTTCGAGAAAAGTGCATTCAAGAGAATAATTTTGAATCATACTAACGATTTGTCTAGCTTCAGCTCCTTTAAAGATGATGACTTCAAAACTAGAGCCCTGAACACAATTATGCGAAATTTCATTGACCACAAAGGATTCCAAGACATCTTCAAAGGCTATGAATCGACTTATTTCATTAGCACATATTTTGTTGAAGAAAGTCCTTGATTATTTGCAGTGAGTATCTGATTACCTGCCACCTACGTGCAGGGAGAACTTCTAACGTTTTATGATCAATTGGGGTTATCCTTATAATATGGCAAATAAAACACTGACGTTGACACTCACAACTGGGACTTGTGGGCAGACATTCTCCGCCAAATCCAGTGCCTTTCTGCGCGACTCCATCGAGTACGTGATGGACGAACGTGAGCGCACCGGCACCCTGCGCAACGACCTGATCGATACGCTGCTGGTGCTGCGCAAAGAGGACGCTGGCAAACAGCTCAGTCCCAGCAACATCGTGTTCCAGGGCGACGTGCTGGTCGCACAGGCGGCGTCGTTCTTTTCCGCCGGTTTCGAGACGAGTTCGGCGGTGCTGGCGTTCGGCATGTTCGAGCTGTGTCGTCGAGTGAGCTCTTGAATCAGCGAGCATGCCTGCTGGATCGCATTTGTAATAGAAAAATTCCATTTTATTTAGCCCGACATTCAAGATCGTATTCGCGCCGAGATCCGGGACGCGCTGCTGGCCAACGATGGCCAGCTGACCTATGACAGCGTTGTGGGCATGGAATACCTGGGTATGGTCATTTCGGAGGTGCTGAGATTGTATCCACCGTTGCCGTTTCTCGACCGTGAATGTACGGTCTCCGAAGCGGAAGGAGGTGTCTACAGTCTGCTGCCCGAGTCGGGATACAGCATTCCGAAGGGCATGCCAGTTGTCATACCGGTGTATGCTCTGCATCGGGATCCGAAGGTATGTTTTTGTTGTGAGTTCGGAATAAGAAGTTGTGTAGATGTTGTGTATGAGATTTCAATGGCATTCTACCCTAGCTTTTTTGAACCATTCAACGTTTTTTACTTTTTTCGCGATTTGTAGCGAAATATGAAGTCACGCAAACATTTTATTGATGCAGTTAACATATTACAATATTTTATTGTACATACATCAGAAAATCGTTGAAGATAAGTCTCACCCTTCTATTTTGTCATATTATGAAGAGAAAAAAAACATCTTTAACATTACCACGATTTTGTTGAATCGAGAGTGGAATAACGTATATCATTGCAATATTTGTGTGACATCACGTTTTCCTACAAAACGTAAAAGAAGTAGAATGATGTTACGGTGCAAATAGGGTTATACAGGGTGGCGCATAATTCGTAACACTATTTTAAAACGTAATAACTTTCGCAAAAGACCCTCAATTTGGTTTCTGTTTTCACATTTGTGAAGTGGAAGGATCCAAGTTTTTGTACATAAAAATAGGAAAATGATATCGGACTTGTGTCCGTCGTTCCGGTCCTTGTAAAATACATGTCAAATGTATCGTTTTAATCCAGAAATTGCAATATTATGTTATGTTATGTCGGGAGCTTGTTCACATAGTCTAGTAGAATAAGAAAAATACATTCTAAAAGCCCAAGAATAGTAATAATGGGCGATAATTGGAAGCTGGATTTCTAGACAAAAATCCGAGATTTGTCGATTCGGGAATAATGAATTAATTAGATGTTGGGAATAAGGAATAACTATTGAAATGTTCAAGGTTGAGTTGAGTGTCCTAAATCGGAATACGTGATCAAATATCTAGTTAACGAATGCAATCCCGGGATAGGTTTGTTGAAATTGGTCAAATTGGAAACTGTAGTTATCTTACATATCAACGCTTTTCTTTTGTCATATCATACTTTCAGATGTTAAATAAATAGTGTATTAAAGCCAGTTGAATTTGAAACATGTTATTGATGTGAAAGGCTTTCATATGATCATTAGTTCAGGCACACTTGTCGAAAGTATCCCGTTGTTTGCGCATACCGATCACATTCCATATGTACAGATTCAGTCAGTTTTACTGATTATCGCGCGACATGGAGGGCTATGAAGATAAGCGACCGATTTCATCGTGACAAAAAAATTTCAACTTTCCACTTCACAAATGTGAAAACCGAATTGCAATTGAAGGCCTTTTTAGAATTTAAATTTTTAAATTGGGTAACGAATGATGCGCCACCTTATATAACAAATCAACGTCTATAATTCAGTCAATTGTTAACAGTAGATGCCCGAATTGATTGTTCTGCCTCTTGGTAGGATGACCTTTTGGTGGTGAGGTCCAAGATATTTATTTAGAAGCTACGAAAAAGTATTAATCGGACAAAAACAAATCTTACCCAAAATGTACAAACAATAACCAATATTGCAAATACATTTACCGCTCTGATCTCCTCCCCCGTTCAGTATTTCCCCAATCCGCTGCTCTTCGATCCGGAGCGCTTCTCGGCGCAGCGGCGCGACGAAATTCTGCCCTACACCTACATGCCGTTCGGCACCGGGCCGCATAACTGCATTGGCGATCGTTTCGGTCTGCTGCAGACCCGCTTGGGTTTCGTGAACTTCTTCCGCGCCCATCGAGTGGAGCCGTCGGAGCGAACTCCGGTCAAACTTCGGCTGGACACCAAGGCGCTGCTGGTGACGGCCGAGGGTGGCGTGTATTTGAATATTGTACCGGCCGATGAGGTGATGTAGCGGTGGCGAGATGCGAAGCACCTACAAATGTTAATTGTTGAAACATTTGTATGTTCGGTGAACGTGTTGCTCTCTATGTATAACCTCTCGTTCACCCTCGATGAAATTCCATTACACTCTCTCACATCTGGCATATGCATGAGCACGTTCCCAGAATTTTACATGGGTACAGCATTTCCCTAGGGATGTAAGTGGTGGCTGTACCAATACAATATTTCCATAATATATGATATGAAATAAATAATAGCTTCATCATTATTATTGTGGTATATTTCGTCGAAACAATCAATATACCAGTCGCCGACTCACATTTTATTAATCTCAATATTCAATGGAAAGTCAATGATTTTTATCGTTAAAATAAATGATACGAACAAATCCATTTAGTGGTAAACAATTAGCTCGAATTAATGATTCCAACAGTCGTCGATATTGATAATAACAAGTAACTAAGGGCAACTATACTGCATTCGCTGCCATCCCTACCCATATTACATCACTGTGGTGCTTGTTGAATTGTTGACGTTCTACGTTTGCGCGAGGTTCAAGTTCGTGCGCGCGCAAATTTTCCAATTGTTGAGTGTATTTTCCGGAGCTACGCACCATTGCTCCGTCGCATTTGGTCCCATCCACATCATCAGCAACAGCTACGCCAGATGCGTCCATCAGCAGTTTGAAAGTGGTTCCCGAAATAGTGGTGTAAAAACTGCCCATCAATTACACTACAAAATCGAGACGTAGTCGTCGTCGCTCGAGCGCGACCTCCCATAGCCGAAAACATAATGGAGGATCTGTGTCGCGTGTGCTTGTCGCCCGGATCGCATCGCCTCTTCGTTCCGCCTGCGCCTGCCGGCAGCTCCGGGCGGCCATCCGCCACATCGGCCGCAGCGCTTTGCGTCGTTGGCGGCGCCGCCTCGGCGCTGGCGTCGCAGACGCCGCCGCTCGAGAGGCTGCTCGAGAAGTTGCGCTACGTTTCAATGATCCAGGTACATAAACACATTAGCTGGCGTATGTGTGTGTGTGTGTGTGTGCGTGTACATGTGTGTTGTGTTGTTGTAAGAACGCGTGTATGTGATCGCGTGCTGTACACAACACAAAAAATAGCAACCACTGCTGTTTCGAGTGCTTTTCGCTATGAACTCTGTAGGTATATAATGGAGTTTTCAATAGGAGCGTTCGATCTTAGAGTTCAGCATGTGATACATATCAGGATCATACCTTTGAGATTGCAAAATGACGAAAATCGAAAGAACGCACATGGCGAACGGTCCAATATTATTAAGTCAGAGTTCCGTTAATCGCTAGATATATAGTAGTATACGTCTCTAGCACAACTTGGCCAATTTTTAGATCGTTGGCCGAAAGAATAGTGTCGGTCCCTCGAGTTATACCTTGCATCAAGTCATTTTCGATTGATTTGAAGAAAGTCTCATCGGACAAATTGTTTTTATTTTTTGCATGCATGTAAAACAAGTTGGCCGCAAGCGTTTTTTGAACCAAATCTTGAACGTCCTTCGATGTTGGTGAACCGTTGAGCAAATGGGGTCACAAAATGCAGTGCATTTTCCATACTGGGGATTAGTACTGGAAAATATACTATATATTCAATCGTTGACTAAATGAAATTTCGTAAAATCCTCGAATAAGGTCAGTCACAGGCAGTCACGACATCTTTTAGAACACGGTCCCCCGAATCCTTGTAACAACACGGTCAATACTTTTAGAACGCGGTTTTGCTTTAACACGATTTTCTCAGGAACGTATCTACCGTGTTATAGGAGGTTTAGGTGTATGCCAATGTCCGAACAACCTAGTTTTTAGACACCAAACATGCGATGTCTTCCATGAGCAAGTTGAATGCTCTTGATGTGGATATTGACAATTGTAACGATTGAATATTGTTCGCAGTTGTCCAAACTATTTTTAAACGTGTTTGAATATTTTTTACATCGACTCTACAACTTACTAAGAACAGTTGGCAATCTCAAGGGTATGATCCTGATATTTGGAAGTTACAAATATTTCAATGCTGCACTCTTATACCTCGTGATGACATATTTACATGGAATATTCGTCGCGAATAAGAATAAATTACGGCATCATTAGTTCCACAAGTTTTTTTGTATTCAAATTCAATCAAACTTCCAACTCCAACCACTCACCCCATACAGATCAACGAGCGCACCAACGAACCGAAGATGCTGTGCGACCTCTGCTGCATGCAACTCAACGTCTCCTACAACTTCAAACGCCTGGTCAATCGCAGCGATGCCGAAATCAATCAGTATCTGATCGAAATGGGTCTGCCCAGCATGGGCAAATCGTCGTCGGCAGACTCAGCCATTCCGCTGATTGCCGTCGCCGAGACGGCGCCACATCCCGTACATCATCAGCTGCTGCCACCGCCCACGTCCGAACTGTCGGTGCGGCTCGTCAATCCGATGCACCTGACGTCGACGCGAACGGCCGCGGCAGCAGCGGCCGATCGCGACGTCCAGCCGATGGCGCGGACATCGATCGGCACGACGACGATGCTCATCAAGGAGGAGTACCTTTCGACGCAGGCCAGCGGCAGCAGCAGTGGTGGTGGCAATGACGTCGAAGCCGTCGCCTCCTCTGCGGCCGCCGTGTCGCCGTCCTCCGTCACCGTCACCACCAACACCACGGACACAATGACCTCCGCCGACGATGTCCGCCGCCCGCCCACCACAACGCCGTCCACCTCGACGATGACCCAAAGCTCCGCCGCCACCGCACATTTCGCCGAACCGGCGGCCGCCCAGCGGCAGCTGCAGCATCAGGCGGCTGCCGCGGCCGCCGCATCATTTGCCACCCGGTCGCTGCTGCCCTCCGACGGAATGGTCAACATTCCGTCGCCCTCGCCGTCGCAGTTCAGCGGCCGGTGCACGTCCGACATTGACTTCATACGCAGTTATTTGACGCCCACGGACGCCAATGCCTCGGCCGCAGTGGCGAATAGTTTGGCTGGTCAGCAGCACCGGCACAGCACCGGCTTCATTGTGGCGCACTCCAAGGATCGGTCGTCGACCGGTGGGATGGCTACCGCCACCCACCAGCAGCAGCGGTCGCAGGCGGAGCAGGCGTTTGTGGCGGCGGCCAAGCGGCAGCGTTCCTCCATGTCCGAGTTGCCGGCGCGCAAGCGCAAATCGAAGGTGACGGAGCTGCAGAAGTTGATGATGGATCGCGGCGATGCGAGGCCGGTGCCGCGTTTGAGGGCGGTCGTCCCGGTGGCCGGCACATCGGGCGGTGGAACAGCGGTGGCGTCGGCGTCGGTGTCCTCGTCGACTGCGGCGATTGCGGCGAAGGCGAGGAAATGAACAGCGGCAGTTGGACGCACACACACACACACGCACGATTCGCGTAGCATTGAGATTAGTGCCTATGCCTATAGTACAGTGGCGCACGCAGAAATGTTATACTAGTATCAATTGTTGGATATATAATTGAAATGACACCTCGTTAACATGTATTCTAATAAAATGCTTGAGCATATAAGAAAATAAAATAATAATGTTGGTATTGAACTTTTTTATTTCAATTAACGCTATAAAGATTTTAAATTGTGCGCTTGATTAGTTTGTAATTACAACCTGAAATAGTTTAAGTTCTTGCACCCGTGAAAATACATCCATCTTGGTAATCGTAATCAACGTATTCAAGGACTCACAACAAATTGTAATGATTATGCTCAGTTATGTGGATGAAGACAGGATAAAACTTTTCTAATATCACACGAATGGAACGTATAAGCCATTATTTTTAACGTTTTTACACCATAAGTTTGATTGACGACAAAACCTCACTTAGCAATCTTATTGACCATATCTGATATATCGAAAGTGCAGCACATGTAGCGAACCTGTAGGGCACCAAACCGCCACACTTGAACACAGGAGGAAACTGAAGTGTTTGTGCAAGCAATACGTTTTCGTACTGCAGAGAATCCCCAAAATGACAACCGTTGCGTGCCCGAAGGGGTAAACTGCGTGCACGTACACTCGATGGTGTTGGTGGCAAAAAAAGTCCTTGAGGTTGGGATTCGAATTATACATACACACTTGATCCCTTGTCCACGTCATTTTTGGTCGGCCAATTCTTCGGCTACCTTCACGGTTCCACTCGAAGGCTTGACGTGCAATGTTATTTGCGCCACACCGAAGAATATGGCCGATCCATCCTCATTTTCGTTTTTTAATGGAAGCTGCCAAAGTCGAGATACCCGCTAATCTTCGGACATCCTCGTTTCTGATCCTGTCGTACCACCGAATATTGAGTATTCGGCGAGGGCAGCGGTTGACGAAGACCTGCGGATTTTCGATGTGATGTCTTTTGTCACCATCCAGGTCTCGCTGCCGTACAACAGGACCGCGAGGACGTTTGATCCGAAGATCCGGCGGAGCTTCAGTTTCCGTGAGAGCTCGGTGGATTTCCAAATGCCAGAGAGGCAAGCGAATGCTCTTCTGGCTTTGGCTACCCGAGCAACCACATCAACTGAAGCTCCGCCATCTTTTGTTATCATATATCGCCCAGATAGCAGAAGCAGAGTCATCATATTCGTAGTCGAAACGCTATCCACTGAGCTATTAGAGCACATGCACTATTCACTGAAGTCTGCATACAAGCAAATGATTCGTCAACGAGTGCAGTGCCTTATTATATTCGTGAACAAGCCGAATAACGAGCCGAGTGACGAGCCGAAAGCCGAACCGTGCCACGAGTGTTCCCGACAACGATGTAAAATTCATTTAATTTAAGTACAATTTGAGGAAAACATACCGTTGTCTAATGTGCCGTGTACTAATGTCGATATGGGACTGAAGTCAATTTACATATCCATAAAACATAACGTATTTAAAACTCCGTTCAGGCTCAAAGGGATGAGGGATTATAACTAGATGTTGTCGTAAACGAGTAACAGTTTTGTAAGCTAACATCAGTACAATTCCGTTTTAATTCAAAAGGATTCAGTGTGTAACCGCGTTGATGACATCAGTCCTCAGTCCCATCGTCATTATTACCCGGCACTCTAAAGTTAAAAGTTGTGGATAATCAACAAATCTCGAAATTATTTTGTATTGATAAACATAAGGAGTGCGGCAGAAAAAAACGCATAACTTTTTTCGGCCATAGCTCGAAAACGACTTGGATTAATAAAATTATTTTTTCGTCA